>CATIWF010135235.1:0-20212 GCA_949630135.1 Balakata baccata
CTCACCCTCTCTTGAACTCATATTCCCAAATTCAAATTCTCCAACGGATACATTTTTGCCTCTTTCTCTCTCACTCACTCACTCGTCTCTTCTTCTCTGCTGCTTCTCCTCCTCCCTCTCCGCTGCCTTGTCCGAGCCCTAATTCACATACCGCACACAAATTCTCTCTCTATCTCTCTCTCTCTCTCTCACTCTGTGTGTGTGTTTTGTGTACAATTTCATTCGCGATGAAGAACTTTATGCAACCAAGAAATACAATCTTGAGAGAAGCAAACTCTACTTCTGATTCGCCATTACACTCTCCAATTCCAAGCTCTCACAAATTGAAGCCCTCTCCTCCGCCTCCGTCTTCTTCCCGAAGGCATAAATTGCCTAAAGAGAACGCTCCCCCATCAGATCTGAACTCTATGCCCCTCTCCGATCAAAAACCCTCATCATCACCTGCTTCCAAGTTCAGGAGCCCCTTACCGCCTAGGCCTCCGTCCTCCAACCCCCTCAAGCGCAAACTTTGCACCGATACATTACCGGAGAATTCTTTTCCGGATTCTGGTGTTAAGGTTTGTTCAATTTTTTAGAGAATTTTTGCTTCAATTTTTTTTTAACTTTTCTTTTGTCTTCTGTGTATTTTGACTTAGAGGTCATTTAGTTTTGGTTTAGTATCAGCGTATTAATGTCCTTGTTAATTGTTGTTCTTTTTTTTTTCCACATAAATGCTTATTGTTCTTCTTTCATTTTTATAAAATTGTAGGTAATTGTGCGAATGCGACCCTTAAACAAGGATGAAGAGGAAGGAGAAACGATAATTCAAAAAATGTCTAGTGATTCTCTATCAATTAATGGACAGACCTTCACGTTTGACTCAGTTGCTGACCCACAAGCAACACAGGCAAGATCTACCAATTTGTTTCTTGCAGTGTATTGATTGATGGTTTTTGTAATGAAATGCTAAAAAGTTTTACCTTTTTCTCCTTCTTGTTTTTTGCAGGTAGATATTTTTGATCTCGTAGGAGCCCCTCTTGTTGAAAACTGCCTGGCCGGGTTTAACAGTTCAGTATTTGCCTATGGACAGGTCTCGCTGTTGCCTTTGTAAACTTCCTATATTTTCCTACTAGTATTACAAATGGTAACTCTTCTAACTTTTATATCTGGGAAATTAAATTCTTCAGACTGGAAGTGGAAAGACCTATACCATGTGGGGACCAGCTAATGCCCTGTTGGAAGAAAACTTAACCAGTGATAAACAAGGTTTAACTCCTCGTGTCTTTCAAAGACTTTTTGATCGCATAAATGAGGTAAGGTTCAATTTTTTTTTTGTTGCCAAACTCAAGAAAGTTATAGTACAATGAAGTATACTTTCATTATTCATTTGCAGGAGCAAATTAAGCATGCTGAGAAGCAACTCAAGTATCAGTGTCACTGTTCTTTTCTTGAGGTCAAGTCACCATAACTGTTAGTTTTGGTAGAATTCACTTGTTTAGCTTTATAGTTTGCACCTCATTCTTCAATTTATTCTTGCAGATTTATAATGAACAAATAACAGATTTGTTGGATCCAAACCAGCGAAACCTCCAGGTGAATGCAAATATCAGATCCATTCTGATTATATCATTACACTGAAAAATGCTGGTCTTCTAATCCTTTATCTGGGTTTTGTTCAGATTAGAGAAGATGTGAAATCAGGTGTCTATGTTGAAAATCTCAGAGAAGAGTACGTATTAACAATGAAAGATGTGTCTCAGCTTCTGATAAAGGTTTGCTCCTTTGCTTTGCTGTAAATAATCAATATTGTGAATGTGATGCATTCTGTTGTGCTGCTGACTGCTGAAAACTGATATGACTGATTATGAGAACTCTTATAATGTAGAACAACATGACTGATTATGAGAACTCTTATAATGTAGAACAACTTTTGTAGAAAGCTGGTATGTGATTTTTTTTAACAGTAAACATCTCAGGGTCCTCTAATATATTATGATACCTATTATGTCTGACTGTTAGGGGATTGTTATGCAGATACATTCTCCAATGCTACATGAGACAATCTGCTTCAATGCATTAATTATTATTTGGTAGTACAACTGTAATTTTGACATTTCCATAGAAAATATTAGAAATGTGTATCTACGTGTTTTGGGATTTTACATCTACAAGAGTAGATAAGAAGAATGTATTTCCTCAAGTTGTGTTGCATCTTTTTCATTTATAATTTTATTGACGTTCAAATATTTGTCTTCAACAGTCAACAACAGACATTATACTTATTGGTCACTTATATTACACAGGGGTTGTCAAACAGGAGGACTGGTGCAACCAGTATAAATGCTGAGAGTTCTCGCTCACATAGTGTTTTCACTTGTGTAGTTGAATGTCGATGCAAGGTAATATCTTTTACTACCCACATATGCATCTAGAATAATTTTTCTTATCTTAGTAGAGAAGATAATATATGCATGTTCCAATGGGATGACAAGGTATAAGCTCATTAGCAGGACTCAAGAATTTTTTTTCCTTCTCTCACTCTCTCTATAGAAAGGTGACTTTTATTGTACATATATTTTATTCCAAAACATGGATTGTTGCCAACAAAGCAATCTGGGGTTTTGTGAATTTTGCTCTTTATAATATTCAATTACGAGAATATTAAAATCAGAATTTGATCTCTCATTTTGAATAACAAATTTAAAAAAAAAAAAAAGAACATGAAGTTTCATGTCATTTTTGTGATATTGGGATCCTAAAGTAAATTGTTTGTTATAGAGCATGGCTGATGGCATAAGCAACCTAAAGACAAGTAGAATAAATCTTGTTGATCTAGCTGGGTCTGAACGACAGAAATTAACTGGTGCTGCTGGGGAACGCCTGAAGGAGGCAGGAAATATAAATCGATCTCTTTCACAGCTTGGGTACGATCTCTTTCTATTTCATTTATTGTTTTCCTTTTAATGCTTTCTTCCCAGTTAGAGTTGCAAAACCCATTGTTGTAGTTCCAGAAGTTAAAATTGTTGTCAAATAGTAGATCTTTTGGTATAGGTGCAATATGATACAGTAAAGCATTATAACATCCTATAAATTTCATACATAAAAACTGTGAGAGGACATTCTATGGCTCTATTTGATGGTATTAAAGATAATATAACTTGTAACTTCCTGGATTCTTCAAATTGCTTGACAGTGTCTTTCAGCTGATCAGAATAAAGGTTGTAAGCCATTTAGTTGCATGATAATTATGGGAATATTCCTTGTATCAAAATACACTGTGCCTGTTAATGGTGCCCAATTCATTGGAATGCAGGAACTTGATAAACATTCTTGCTGAAGTCTCCCAAACAGGAAAGCAGAGGCATATTCCTTACAGAGACTCCAAATTGACATTTTTGTTACAAGAATCACTTGGTGGAAATGCAAAATTGGCAATGGTGTGTGCTGTTTCTCCTGCACAAAGGTTTGTATGAACCATGCTGCATCTTTAATGACCTCCTCATATTCCTCACTGTATGGATATCGTATAATGGCCGTTAACTGGGTTTAATATTGCAGTTGTAAGAGTGAAACTTTCAGTACATTGCGATTTGCCCAGCGTGCTAAGGCAATCAAGAATAAAGCAGTTGTTAATGAAGAGATGGAAGATGATGTAAATCACTTGCGAGAAGTAATCCGACAATTAAGGGTAGGCTCTGACTCATATATATTAATTAGATTGTTCACCAATTTCAAAGTTAAAAACATATCTATAATACTTGATAATTGGATGAATAAAACAGGATGAATTACATCGAGTGAAGGCAAATGGCAATAATCCAACAGGTTGGGATCCTCGTAAAAGTTTAAATATTTTGAAAAGCTTGATTAGTCCACAGTCAAGACTGGCTCAAGTAGATGAGGATGGTGACGAGGAGATGGAAATTGATGAGGAAGCTGTTGAAAAGCTCTGCATTGAAGTAGGACTGCCACCTGCAGGAGCTGAAGATTGTGATACCATTCATGAGAGTAGATGCATCAAAGAGCAAATATCGGAGGAAGCAGATGTGGATATGGAAGAAGGCATATCAGAACAAGCAGAGAAAAATGAAATTTTGATAGTTGATTGTTCAAACAGTGAAGTGGATATTCATCATGATTTGATGAAAGTAAAAGATAAGGAACCAGACCATGTGCTCACCGAAAAACTTGATGCAGACTGTTCTGGGAAGCCATGTGAGGAGGAAAGGAACCTTAAGTCACCTGTAAGTAAATTGGTAACTCAAGAATTGCCTAGTAAGATGGCAGAAGTTCATAGTTTGTGTGCTGTCTCTGATTCTCAGAATGGACTTTCTGTGGGGGTTTTAGTGGCAGATGAAGTGAATGATTCTCTAAATGGTGCAGTAGATTGTGCTTCCTCTCCTTGCCTCAGCATAATTCCATGTGAAGTATCTCCTATTCTGAAATCACCAACTCCTAGTGTTTCACCCAGACTGAATAGCAGCAGGAAAAGTCTCCGAACCTCATCAATGTTAACAGCTTCTCAGAAACAGTCCAAGGATGAAAATAAGTTAAACATGGAGGATGTGCGCATATCTTTTGCAAAATCCATGAAAAATGACTCTACTAATGCTCTGGCTACTAAAACAAGTAAAAATTTTCTTGTACCAACTGAACATTTAGCTGCTAGTCTCCATAGAGTTTTGGAAATTATTGACAGTCATCGTAAGAGTTCAGCATTCAGGAGATCATCCTTTAGGTTTTCTTGCAAACCTGCAGAACTGAAGCCAATTTTGCTGGCTGAAAAGGTTGATGTGGGCGTGCAAACATTTCCTCAAGATAATGACATATCAGAAGAAGATGTAGAGGTATTTTTATGTAAGGGTTGCAAGAGAAAGAAGCTGGAGGAAAAAGATGCTGATGATGATGCGAACTTGCAGTTAGTACCTTTTGATGGCTCAGAGTCAGAGTCTGCTGATAAATCCAAAGTATTAGTTCCCAAAGTAAGTTTGTGCTTTTCACTTGATGCTGTGGTTTTTTATATCTCTATTTATATGTAGCAGATGCTTGACATTTTTGTCCATTTGATAAACAGGCAGTGGAGAAAGTTTTAGCAGGAGCAATTCGAAGGGAAATGGCTTTGGAGGAATTTTGTGCCAAACAAACTTATGAGATAATGCAGCTTAAACGTTTGGTAGGTCATTACTTTATCCCAGTGACTAATCCCACTGCGAAGGTGTTACTTTTGATTGACATGATGACTTCATGGTCAATATTTGCAGGTGCAACAATACAAGCATGAAAGAGAATGCAATGCCATAATAGGGCAGACAAGGGAAGATAAAATTCTACGGCTTGAGGGCCTTATGGATGGTGTTTTGCCTACTCAGGAGTTTATGGAGGAAGAGCTAGCATCACTTATGCATGAATATAAGGTAATAATTTGTTAGTTGAGATTTCTCTGTTCATTTTTTTTCCTTTGACATTTGACAACCTGTTTGTTTACAGCTTTTGAAGGAGAAATATGAGAACCATCCTGACGTTCTGAGGACAAATATTGAGCTGAAAAAAGCTCACGATGAGCTAGAAAATTATCGAAATTTCTATGATCTGGGTGAAAGGGAAGTGTTGTTGGAAGAGATTCAAGATTTACGAAACCAGTTGCAATTCTATATTGACTCATCATCATCATCTATTTTGAAAAGAAATCCACTATTGCAATTGACATATTCATGTGAGCCCAGTGTAACTCCATCTCTTGGTACAATTCCAGAGGCAACAGAGGAGAGTGCAGAAATGAATATTGAACAGGAAAGAATGCGCTGGACTGAGGCAGAGAGCAAGTGGATCTCTCTGGCTGAAGAATTGAGAACTGAACTCAATGCTAGTAGAGTGCTATCTGAAAAAAGGAGGCAGGAATTAGAGACAGAGAAGAAATGTGCACAAGAGTTGAAGGAAGCAATGCAAATGGCAATGGAGGGACATGCACGTATGCTTGAACAGTATGCAGATCTTGAAGAAAAACATATCCAGTTACTTGCACGGCACAGGAGAATCCAGGAAGGAATAGATGATGTCAAAAAGGCTGCTTCAAGAGCAGGAGTCAAGGGTGCTGAATCAAAGTTTATAAATGCCCTTGCTGCAGAAATTTCAGCATTGAAAGCGGAAAGAGAAAAAGAGAGGCGATACCTTAGAGATGAAAATAAAGCTCTTCAGGCTCAACTGAGGGATACTGCTGAGGCTGTACAAGCTGCCGGCGAGTTACTCGTTAGACTGAAAGAAGCAGAAGAAGCTGTTGTTGTTACTCAGGTTATTTCAAAATCATCCTATTTTTGCTCCCTGTTATTTTGCTTTGCATTACCTGGTGGTTATTTATAACTAGGTAATAGAAGTATGTATGTTCATAGCATCCTTATTTATTTTTGAAAAATGAAGAAAAATTTTACTGAAACCATTTTCGGGAAAAAGGGAAATGAAATTTGGAGGTGGAAAGGAGGCAATAAAAGCTACCTACCTTTTCTTGAAATATGTTCTTCTTTGGTGATAATAATCTCTTCCAAATGAAGAAAATGTGACTGGAAAATGAAAGCACTTGCCTATCCTTAGTGGATACTTTTCCCATTTGCTATCCATTTAGTTTTTCTCCTTTTCATTGTTTTCCTCCTCATTTTCTTATCTTGCAAGCGCAATGTAAAGGAATCAGATTCGTGTTACACAAGGAAGCCCACTTAACCACCTAAACAACCTAGTCCGCGGTAATTCACCTTGAGGATTGATAACATGATGTAGTTCTAAGCAAGAGGATACTTAAAAGACAGAAGAATGCACTTGCAGACTTGAAGTATCAATCTTCTCTAATATGTTTTACTTGTCATTTCTGATGTTACATGGACTTGTAGTGTCTGGTATGTACTTGTCTAGCTCTTGGACTCACTAAAGTATTTAGTCTGTTTTTTGGGGAGGGGGGGTGGTTTGGTAGGTGGTTGCTGCTTTTATCCTTGTCCGTATAATTTTTTGAGAAGAACAAAAATTATAGGGAGTTGACTTTGCCATTCTGAAATCTCCTAGTTCTATCTCAGCTTCACTTCAACTAAAGGGTGCTTTTCAAATTTCGAAGTAAATTAAAGGGGGCTGACTATGCCATTCTGAAATCTCCTTGTTCTGTAAACTCGATTTCTCTCAATTAGGTTAACACATTCATGTAGAACTCTCAATTAGGTTGTGCTTGTGAAACTATTAATATAGGTCTTGGGCCATTTAACTACAGTGCAAGTTATTTTCAGTATATATCTAAGTTTTCACTCAAATTTATCTCATATTTTAGTTGTTAAATGGCTGGGTCGTCATAAGTTGTTAAATGCACTTATTTGCTTTGTAGTAGCTTGACTGAAGGAGTAAATGGCTGAACACTTTGGCTTTCAAATATCCTTTTTTCTTCTTTTGATTGCATTCCATATGGAAGCTCCAAAAGTTGAATGTGCTTTTCATTTTTTTTCACTTGTTAGTTGGTTATGGTGCGTACTTATATTCCTCTTTACTTTCATATTTATTCGCAGAAGCGAGCAATCGATGCAGAACAAGAAACTGCAAAGGCGTTTAAAGAAATTGATAAACTGAAGAGAAAACATGAAAATGACATGAACACACTTAAAGAGCTCATTGCAGAGTCTTGCCTACCCAAAGAAGCAATACAACCTGTTTACAACGATTGTGAAACAGCCAAGTATGACACAGTTGAGCCGCATAGTGAATGTGAACGATGGAGAGAGGAATTTGAGCCATTTTATAACAATTGCGAAAATGGTGAGTTATCAAAACTTGCAGAACCATCATGGTTTTCTGGGTATGATAGATGCAACATATAAGAGATGGATCAATTAGCATCCAGAGTTGGTGTATGTATTACTAACAATTGTGTGAAATAGCTCCAAAAAATGTAGCTTCTTTGCTGTTTATTTTAGGTGACACACTGGATTTCACCATTTGTGAGGACCATATTTGTTGGTTCTCAGATTGTGCCTTAGACTAAAATTCAGATTCTTGTAGTTCACAGAGTTGAATGAATGATATTCTTTTTTTTATTCAAAAGCCTCTCCTACTCTCTTGTGAATCAAAAGGAACAAAACAAACACCATACACTTGAAAGTTGCATTGATGAGTGGCACAACTATATGTCTTCAATCTATATTACTTGCAAATATGTTGAAGCACATGTGTAAGTAATTAATGTGATAGTTGCATATCAAAGATATGGTGCTGGATAGGTTTTTGGATAGACATGGATATGGTGGACCCCTCATGTGTGGAGACAATGGTAATGTAAAGAGATGTTAAGAAACTAATAATAAATGTACTCAACTAGATCATTGATTTGTTTGGTTAGGGTGTCATGAGAATAGGGGGCAATCTTCAAGTAGATCACAGAAATATGTTTATGCGAGAATTATTAGGTATGTTCAGTTTATTATATCATTTGTAAATTAATTTAATTATATAGTGACATGCATTTAATTATTATATTCTTATTGATTAATGTGAATACAATATGCATATATGTTACTGTATGATTGAATTGATTCATAAATAACGTGATAGATTGAATATAAGAATTTCTTTGTCGATGCTCCATCATGTTGTATTTGAGGCATAAGGCAGACAGTCCACAAGTGATTTTTGGCAGCCTCTGAATGTAGTAGTAATCTATCTCATTATGGAGACCATAAAACATGAAACTTATGGCAATGTCTTCTCGGACATGAATATTATACATACCTTTGGGCCATTTCTATATTAATGAGGGGTTTTTTAAAAAAAAAAATGGATATGGATGGAAAATTAAGAGAGTGATGGACACCAAAAATCCCTAACCATTGGAAATATATATGCCTAGTCATCACAATTTAAAGATGGGAAATGGGTTTGAAGATTGAAAGCGGAGAAAATCTTAGGTAGACTTGATAGATCAATCAAATCACTCAATAACAAACATTAACTTATTTTATTTGATTTAAAAATAAAAATAAAATAATTAAATATATATTATTATATAATTGGGTTGGTATGATTGACCTATTTTACCTAAAAATTTCTTTTTAAAGTGGCAAAATAAAGGAGAAATTATAATAATATGTTTTTAAAATTTGAATTTTGAACATTGATTTATTTCAGATTTTTAAATTTATGAAATTTATCAATATATAATTCGAAGATTTATTTTGAATTTTTAAATTTATGAAATTCATCAATAATAATAATAATAATAATAACAACAATTTTTTGTAGCATATTATTATAGAAGGCATCATAAAAAAAATTGATAAAATATGGATCTAAATATGTAGAATTAATTGCTATATTTGAGAAGGGATACAATATTATACCTTTATGCATTATGTCTAGTTAAACCAATTGCTCCTATTAGGAAGAAATAGCTCATACTTGAATTATACACATCCAACCTTTCAGACATTTTTATTTGATTAAAAGAAAAATTATAGTGAAACAAAATAATAGTACTTTTTTTTCTTTGAAAAGCAAATTAATAATAGTACTTGATAGCTTGTGTTTTTCTACCGCAAATTCATCATTAAAAATTAAAATATATATATAAAACAAAAAGACCCAAATAAATTAAAAATGAAGAAGAGACATAAAGAGAAGAGGAATGCTAAGAGCATCCCAATACCACTTTTTGTTTTAAGGAATATTTTTAATAGGATAAAAAATATTTTTTTATATACTCTTTATTTTATTTTTTATAAATTAATAGTTATTAAAAGAAAAAAATTGTTTTTATTATAAAAAAAAAGTAACACACTAATAAAAACAATACAACATGCATAAAAAGTATAAATGTATTAATTACAATTATGATAGAAAGTGAAATTTAACTTTCTAGCTATAGAAAATCAGACTTATCTTTTACTCTAAATTTTAAAGATAAAAAGTTTATTATAGACTCTTTATAATATGACTATCTTTCTAAAATAAAGAATGCAGCTCAAATAAAAAGTATATTGAAGATGCTTTAAAGATAGAAAAAATATTATTTATTTCAATACTTTTTATCCCAACTAGTATAAAATAATTTTTTTATCCAATTTACATCAAAAGTACAAATATTTAATGCTAATGGGAAGTGTTGAGACAAATAGTATTTTTCATAAGAATATTCTATTTTCCAATACTCAACTCATAATTGGTTAATAAAAAAATATGGAGAGAAAAAGATTATTTTTAAAAATTTCTATATTTTTATCTATCAATTAAAAAATAGTATTGAAAAATATAAAAAATGGAGAGTGTAAATAGCAGCCTGATTCAATATTGGGACCCATCTGTAATGATAACCAACATTAACTAACTTTTAATCATACTTCCCAAACATGAGTTCCACTATATTCTTTATTACCGGCGGAGTTGCTCATCCCACTCACTTCTTTTTCATCTTCTACAAATAATCAAAAACTACTTCTCCAATATACTTTATTTATTAACACATTTTAATATTTATAACTCTTAAATTATTTATTTTCAATTCTGTCCATTATATTATATAATTAATAACCTATTAAATAAATTAACTTTTTTGAAAGGTTCATTAATACACCAGATTGTAGCAAAAGCCATAACATAAATTCATATTTGTTAAACATAAATTTCACAAATCCAAACAATATGTTTACAATCACCCATGATCATTACTATATGATAAATATTCACTTTTTTAAAAATTTTTAAATAGATGCAACCTACCACATTATTCATAAGTTAATTTTTTGAAAAAGGCATTTATAAATAGTATATGATACGGATACACAGAAAAAATATGTAAATATAAATTTATAAATAATAAAATTTAAGAGATGTAGTTGTGAGTTTTTTTTATATGTAATTAAATAAAAATGACATACAATCAAATATATTAAGTAATGAATGGTGTCACACAAAAATTTTAAATTTTTTGAGTGAGAAAATAAATTTTTAACTTAAAAGAAATACATTTTTAATTTTTAGAAAATTACAAAACTTACTCAGAACATACTATGAGATTTTATAAATTAGGGATTTTTTAGGCAAATTAAAAATATAATAGATAGACATATTAATAGAATAAAAAAAATAAAAGAGGTTAATTATATAATTTTTGAACCTCATAAAACCTCATAAAATATTAGTATAATAGATTAAATTTCACGAATATATATAATTTTTTTTCCTTATTTTATTTGTTAAAAACCAATGCTTGACTCGGATTCTCATTCATCTTCTAATCACTTAAAATTTTCAAACTATCATAAGATAATAAAACAAACATGACCTTACTAAGATATCGTAAATCAAATTGATTTCATTGTTTTTGAATAATTTTTTTTTATGACTAATCTAAAAGGTTGATTGTGACAATTAGCTTAGATGTCATTTTTTTGTAATTTTAATGTGATTACTTTTTTTTTTTTTCAAAATATGGTTAACGATCTCACTTTTTTTTAATTATCTTTTTCATTTTTCTCCTATTTTAGTGGTATATATATTTTTTTTCATACGAGTCCATACTGATAAAGTCGGGAATAATAACATTTTTCTTTAATAATTTATTGTTCTTTTACAATATTTAGTATGTTTTTTTTTTTCATTAGGAGATTAATATATTTTATACTATATAAGAAGAGTAGTCATTCTCTTGCATAAATACAATATAAGTGTTGAATTTCTACCAATATTATAGATGATAACGAGAAGACTAGTATTCAAAACTTTATACAATTATAAGAATACCAATCAAATCACATATTAATTGACTAGTAAATTTTGTAAATACTGAATATAGAATACTAATTTTTAATTTTTCAAAAATTACTTTAATTAAATATTAATGTAGGAATACAGAAATTTATAAGTAAAATTTTAAATTTTAACTATATATGTTAATTTTTTTAAATATTAAGTAATTTGTATTCGTATTAAATTTTTTAAAAATTTTAACTATACATGACAACTTTTAACCCCCGGTTTGAAAACTTTGCCACGAGGAGAGGAAAATAATTTTTATTTTTTGTGTTTAAATTAAAATAAAATAAAGATGGAGAGAAAAGAAAATTTTTTTTTCCTTTATCATGTTTGGAAGGGAGAAAAATAAGAGTTATTTTCTCTCTCTCAATATTTTTCCTTCTTTTCCAAACAAAGAAAAATAAAAATACTATCGTATCTTACTTCCATATTTTCCTCTCTTCCTTAATTTCTCCCTCCCAAACAAGGGGCTAATCTTTATTCTTATTTTATTGTCTTTGTCCTTCCACAGTTCTACTCCATCTCACCGTCTCTTTACTGCCAATATATAGGTTGAATATTTTTTTTTTTAAAAAAAATTATTTTGCACACACAAAAGGAAAATACTACTTATAGTTTTTATTATAGTATTTTTTTTTTTTGAAATAATGATTGACTGTTTGGTTTAGTTTTTTTTTATTGTGTACTAGATTAAAAAACAATTTTAAAAGAAAAATAATTTCATTGATTCGGACTAGTAATATATTGATAAAAATATATATATACAAAATTAAAATTATAGAGAATGAAATAATAAAAAAATTCATAGATTCAGATTAATAGCATAATAAATTGGTTCAAAGTCTACAAATTTGATAATAATATAGTTACTGTAATACTTATAACCATAATATAATTTATTATCTCCATTAGATTGAATATATTTTATTCATCTGAATTGCTCATATAAAAATAAAAGATCGTAACAAAATGACAAAAAATAAAAGTTGTAATAAGATAATGGAAAATCAAATCTATAACAAGATAATAAAATTACAAAAAATAAAATAAATAAAAAATTTAGATACATGTAAAATAATTATTTATTTTAAAAATAAATTGATAAAAATTGTAATAGATTAAAAGTTAAATTGAATGTTTGGTTAATTCAGTTATTAACTTTTTAATAAATTGGATTGGGTGCATTCTGACTCATTTCTAACTGCTAATTTACTGTTGAACTAAAGACATTGATTTTTTTTTAATATTTCTTGCCAACAGTAAATAAAAATATTGTGCTTTTTTCAAAATTTTTTTAAAATACCCTAATTAAGGTTGCAGTTAAATATAAATTATTATTTTTTTTTTTTGTCAAAGAGGGTGAATTCATTGTGGAGTAATTGAAATTAAGTTTTTGGAATTATCTATATTGAAAATTTTGGAAGTCTTTCAAATAATCTAAGTTTAATTTTATCCTTTTTTTTCTTCTTAACATGTAGTTGGAGAAATTTTTAAATAGATTCATCATGCTATATTGTCTGTAAATTAATTTAATAATATATAATTAATTATTTTATTTATATTAATTTATAAATATATGTCGCTATATAATTTAATTAATTTAAAAATAATATAATATAATGACTAAAAATTTTATTTGATAAATAAAAAGTGAAAGACAAGGGAAAGTGGAAGTCGAAAAACACATTGGATTCCAGCAAAAATTAGAAAAAGAAAAAAAAATTGTTAATGATAAGTTGGACTTGAGAGGGGAAATTTGTCCCCCATAACAGCTTTTTACAAATAAGAAAATCTAATTTCCCATAATCAACGGAATTTTAAGTTTCATTTACATCAATATTTTTCACCTTTTTTTGCAATCAATGTTTATACTTTTAAAAAATAAAATAAAATCTTATAACCAATTAATTAGTTAATAGTTAAAGGAATAGAAAACGAAGTCAAGTCTTATAATTTAAAACACATAAAACATAAATTTTGGAAAATAATTAAAATTTATAAAAAAATATATCATAATTTGATCCCATAAGATAAATATATTTGTTTTTACGTATAAAAATGATAGCCATATGATTTGTGATAATTTAAATTTATTTATCTTTTATATGTTAAAATAAACGCGAAATCACATTACACTTTCGTATCAAAATAATATTTTATTCATTTAATATATAATGAAATAATATTAATTATCAAGTAACTTAATTGATATTTTCATTTATAAAAATTGAAAAAGATTTCAAATTCGAATTTAATCGCTTTGTATGATATATACAAAGATATTGCTATCTATTATATAGTTCATGGCCTATTAGCCCCATAATGAACAAAAAAAAAAATTATTAAAACAATACTTAGAAGAAAAACTAAATTTTTTGTGTTAATGATATTTTTATGAATTTTATTTTCATATAAAAGAGTAAATATTTGGTGAAATATTTATGAAACTGAAATATGTACACATTAATAATAATTAATAATAAAATTATAAAACATAAAATTTTCATTGATGTAGAATTGTTGCAACAGTGGTGGAAGTTAGTTGTAGATTTTACAATGGAGTAAGAATTTCTTTTTCTGCAAAGAATTAGTAATTGCATAAATAAATGACAATGAGAGAAATTAAAAATGGGAAAAGAAAAATCCTAATCGCTTTCTCCAAAGTAGAAATTTAAATAGGAATTTATATACAGAGAGATGTCTCTTTCTCTTCAATGAATTTTTGGCCACTGATTAAACCATCATTTTCATAACTCAACTTTCATATGACCACCAGGAATATTTGAACCTGCAACACAACAATAGAAACTGAATTGTAAAAAATGAAAAAGAAATATTATTTTAAAAAAATAATAATTAAGGGAATCAATTGAAGAAGGTTCTCAATTGAGGGACTTGATTGCATAAATTCACAAAGTTCAAAGTACCCAAATACGCTTTAAATTCAGTTAAAAAACTTCTTTTTTTTTTAACTATTCATTAATTTGAATTCTCGAGGGATAGATCTATTAAAAAATAAAATTCTTACTCCCGAATTTTAAAAGGGCTTACTCGTTTGAAAACCTTAATTAAAGAAAAATATCGTTTATCATCTCATCTCACTTCTTGAGCTCAATTAAAAAGCCTGTTAAGTTAGAAATTTTTAAACTCACCATGAAAGCCCTGCTGCTGATTCTGCCCAAATCCCATCTGCACAATACTTTGGAGATCATCCTCCCAGAATGCAGAAACCTGAAAATTAAAGAAAGAAAAAGAATTTAAGTAAAACTCTTTATTTATTTATTAAAAAAAAAAATGAAAAGCAGATTATCAAATATTACCAGAGGAGGGGCTGCAGAATCAGCAAATCCATCAAAAGTATTTAAAGGATTGATTGAGAAATGAGTTTGCGGATTACTAGAAATGCCTTCATGTGACTCGTAACTATGTGGCAATTCATATACACTATGTGCCAATGATCTTCTTCCTTGAAATACCTGCATTAAAAAAAAAAAAATTCATTTTTAAATAAATTTATGAACCAATATTAATATAAATGATAAAATTCAATTGTTATTGGTAGGATGTGAAACGGGTTCGACCAGATAACACATAAAGTCACATTAATTTATAAAATTTATAAATCTAAAAGGCAATGGCTCAATGGCATAAAGAGACGACTTCCTTTAGAAAAAGAAATAAAAAAAAGAAACATCATAACAACGAACTAAATGAATCATTTCCAACTTACATCCTTTGAGTTAGAGCGCAGAGCTTCCATGTTTACATCCATTCTTGGAATCACAGTTGCCAATTTCATTGACAGAAACTGAAAAATATATTACCAAATAAGAATTTTTCATTAAAACTTTAATAAATGGGAAATGGGGAATTTCATTTGGATCTTAAATTTTTAGTTTTTACCTCTACTTGGCGTTGCAATGACTGCACATAGTTGATTATCTCATCAAGCATTACTGCTTTCCCAGTCACCTTATTGCAACCAGGAACAAGATCTTGAAGCAATTTCATCCTTTCACTGATTTTTTCTCTTCGAACCTTAAACCAAAAATATAACAAATAAATTAATTAAATTTGAAAATAGAATACCCAAAAAGAAAAGACATTGATGAAATTGAAAATGAAAATCCTACTCTTTCAGCTAGGCTGTGACTATCAGTAGCCTGACCCCTTCTTGCTCTGACATGAATATAGTCCTTTGGCGGCTCTGCTGCCTTCGAATATTCTTCTTCTTTATTTTGTTTCTGATTCTGATTCCCATTTTCTTCCTCTTTCCCATTTGCTTCTTCATCTGTTTTGCTTCTTTTTGCATTTGATTCATCTTTCTCTGCTGAAACCTGAATTAAAGAAAAAAACCCATCTTTGCTTCTGCAATTCTTTTATATATGAAGGTAAGGAAACAAACAAAATGAAGAATTGTTTATAGTTTATACCTTGGCTTGAGAAGCAGAAGAGGGTGTTTCTTTAGCTTTTCCTCTGGGAATTGCTTTCCTTTTTCTTGAATTGGAATCATTCTGCTCAACTTTCTTGCTCAATTCCCCACCTGGGATCTGCTCAGACACTGAAGATTCCTCTCTACAATCCCCAATTTCTGTATTCTTTGCTACTCTCTTCTCATAATTTGATTTCTCTTTCCCTGGTTGAGATCTAAGTTTAGGCATTATTGACCCATTTGCCAATTCAGATTCACTCAATCCAAATTGACCGTTTAGGCTACTAAAGCAGGAAAACCTTGCAGCCCTCTCCACAAAACCTGGGTCAGCTACAAATGTTGAATGATTTCCAAGAACTGAAAGCTTTGGAGGAGAACTCATTGGTGTACTATAACATGAAGCATTAGTACTGCTATTATTGTTATTTTTGTTGTTGTTCATATAAGAATTTGAAGGAGAAATCTCTGTTGAATTGCAAATGTTTCCTAATCTTCCAACGAGTTCCCTTATCATTAGAGGCTCACCATCACCAGCCCAAGCAGGATTAATGGCATTTGCTGCATTAGATGTTACAGTTACAGGGGATGAAACTATAGAACTTAAAGCTGACTCAAAGGGATCGCTCTGATCCATTGAATTTTCCCAATTGGAACTGAAAAAACAATTGGGTATTTCCTCTGATACACAATTCAACTCATTGGATTTCATTTCAACTCCAAAGCTTGAATAATTCCAACTGGCTACTGAGCCATTCATAAAGCCCTTCTCCTTTCCCATGATCAAGAACCCAAGAACAAAAGTTATGGACCCAGATGAAGAATTTTAAGTCAAAACCAAGAATCAAGAAAGAAAGACAACAACTTGTAGTGGAAAAAACAAAAAACAGAATGAATGGTTTCTTGTTTTTAAAGATTGTAAAGAAGAAATTAAAAGAGGAACCAATATCGGGGAAAGTTAAAGGAAATGTAATTATGATGTTAATGGAGTTCTTCAATTTCACTCAATTGCTCAATAAAGAAGAAAAAGAAAAGGTGAAGAAGACTAAAGATCTACAAAAAGCAGAGAGAAAGAGAGAGATTAAAAAGAGTAAGAAGGAAAGTGCGAGAAAAAAAAAAAAGGTGGAAAGCGGAGAGAAAGCAAGAAAGGAGTGGTTGTGGCCCACAAATATTTTAATTTTGTATGGATTTTGCCTTCAAATATTTGTCCTTATTTATTTTATGATTATTTTTAACTTAATTTTTTATTTTATTTGCTTCAGTGTTTTATTCGGGATTTTATATTGTTTAATTGTTTTTTAGTTTATTATCATAAATTTTGTAATTAATAATTATAATTAATTAATTAATATTTTTAATTTTAAAAAATAATAATTATCGAATCTTAAAATCATGAATCAATTTGACAAGTGTGTTTGTTTTGTAATAATAAATATTACCAACTCGATGAAATTATTAAAATTACCAATCTTTAATTAAGTTTTAAATTATAATAAATTGTAATTTCAAAATTATAAATTAATAAATAAAGTTAATAAAATAAAAATTCAATAAAATATTGAATTCAATAAAAATCAAATTAAGAAATTATAATTAAAATTAAAAATAACTTCCAATTCTAAATCTTAAGTAAACAGGGACGGAACACAACAAAGCTAAAAATAGTTGAATTTTAAAATATATATATATAAGTCTCGTTATATGATACGTTAGTGGTAATAACCAGTTCAAAGTACAAGATATTTATCTAACAGTTGATATGTATACATAATGAACAACTTAGATCATATGTATATTTATATAATAATTGATATGCAGATGTATCGATACGCGAATGTATCATAGAAGAATTATATAATTAAAATTAAAAAAAGATATTAAAAATTTAATTAATATAAAACATATTAAAAATGGATCAAACATTGAAATTATTCAAATTATCAAGAATTAGAGCATATTTCTATAATATATTCTCGTGTCATTTTGCATGTTGTCTATTGTAAAAGGCGGAGGAAACTGTTGGCACTGTTTCATTGTCAATGATTAGAGAGTAAATTTTTTCAAATACTCTAATTTATTATCAATTATCAGTGATTAATTATTATAACAGGATAGTTGTTGGGAGGTGATATTTCTTTTTTTTTTTTTTTTGAGAAATGTTAATAACGCTATTTTTTTTTTTTCAACATTTTGCAATATTTATTTTTTGATTAGTTACTAAAAAAGATAAAATTTCACTTTCCAACACTCATTTTATAATTTGATTGGCGAAAAAAAATTTTCCTTCCAGCACCAACTAATTAAAAATAGAATGTTAAATAAAAGAGAGTTTTCTTGTATTCTTTCTATTTTATTGAGATATATAAATGATGATTGAAAATTAATTAATTAAAAATGTTTTTTACCCAATCGAATAAAGTGGCTCATTAACCCATATTTCATTTCATTAGCTCAATTAGCATCAATATGCTTTGGCCAATGGCCATAGCCTAAGACTACATTTCAATGTGAATCACTAAAATCCTAGCCTCCTTTTTTTTTTTTTATAACTTTTCTCTTTTTTTTTTTTTTTCTAGCCACATATTAGGTAAGAGGAATAATTTTTTGTCACCTCTCTAAACCGTTTTTTACCAGTTTATTTTTAAAATAAATGGTTCTTCCACGTAAATCTAATTTGTTTTAATTTATTCCGCATATTTTATTTTTGTATAAGTAATTCAGACAGATCAAATATATTCGATTCGGTAAAGATAATAAATTATATTATGATCGTTAGTATATTGTATAACTGGAGTGATATGTATTTTAGTTACTATAATATTATTAAATTTGTAGGTATTGAACCGATTTATTATGCTATTAAGTGCTATGAATTTTTATTTTTATGCTGTATAATTTTTAGCGAATTTATATATATATTTCTATTGATATATTGTTAGTTTGAATGAATAAAATTATTTTTCCTTAAAAAAAAAAAAAATCCTACCATTTCACACTGTGTTATTAAAAGAAAGAAAGGGATATGTTTATGGGAGAAGAGAAGACACCTGCCAAATGGGCATTAAGAGAAGAGACAGCACAGTTAGAAAATTGAGCAAAATACTTCTCCCCTTGGCCTTATAAGTTACATATCTGTATTAACTTTGGTAGAGGTTGGTGTTGGCTTGCATGTGGAGGAGAGATAGAGGCCTCATGGCAATGGTTAAAAGAACTTAGGCATTCAACTGTCCTTTTCTTTCTTGTCTTTTTATTTTTATTGACTAATATATATAAACTAATGGAAAAAGGATATTAAAATGTGAGAAATTATTTAATTTGACTTTAAAAAAGTATGAATGCAAAATGTAAATTTCACTAAATATCAAAGTAATTTAACAAAAATAATTGTTTATTTGAGTTTACACAAGTTGGCCAAAAATAATATAAATTAATATGCAGTTTTGAGTTATGAATTTTGGAATTTGCATGCATGAACCTTAGCTGTGGATATACCATCAACTATATCTATATATATATTCAGTCAAAGATTATATCCTAATTATTCAAATTATATCCACCAAATTTTACTGTTTTCACTTTCTTTTCTTCTCAAACATCTTTCTATACAATTTGAAATTAATTATCCATTAATTAATTAAGTATTCAAATAAAAAATGGTAACATGCAATGCCTACCCTCCTAATTCCTATCCCTATATGTGCAAAGCTTGCATATAATATGGTCCAAGTTCCATGTTTCAATAAAGTTGGTTAACTCTTAACTGTTCAACCTGCTCTTAATTTCATATGTAAATAAAATAATTCTTCACTTTTGATATATATTTATATATATAATGAAAAAAATATTTCACCCATAATGGAACTTTGTTAGTACTGATCCAAATAGTATAAAGGCCAGTTAACTGAACATTGCTTAAGCTTATTTTTCTCTTTTTCTCATATCAATTAAAGAAATTATATAACATTATATTTGCTTAAGCTTTTAAAGTATATGTATTTAAGAAATGTTTAGATTTTCAAAATTTAGATGATATTT
>CATIWF010135237.1:0-14289 GCA_949630135.1 Balakata baccata
AAATTACCTCAAACTTTGTGCACAGTACAGAAAATTGCTAGATTGAGAGATTAAGTGGGCAACCTTTTTCATATATAGAATTAGTATTGGGCCATTACAATTTGTCTCATAATTAAAATATAGCTCAACTTCAGTCAATGCCCCCCCCCCCCCCCCCCAAAAAAAAACTGCAAATTAATTATATATGAGGAAATTGTTCCATTATTTATGCATAGGAACTCACGTGCATGCGAAGAAACTTAACTACTAATGAATATCACTTTCAATTGAAACCTTTAAGTGTTTATTCCGTTCTGAATTTTTTTTTTTTTTTTATTTTATGGCATGTGAGAATCTAAAAGATTCAAAATCCCTTGAAAAATTGTTGGCAGACCCATTAAGGAAGATCCATTTATGTCCATCATCAAAGCAAGAGCAGCCAAAAAAAAAAAGTTTAACATTCTTCCACCGCTTTTGGTACTAGAGGTCCGACTAGAGAATTCTAGATCTCATAATCCTAATCTAATATGTCAATTAGTGTTAACTTTTAATTAGTTGATTTATCTCTATAAATTATTGATCTCTTGTTACAGAATATATATGGCACCAGAGTATGCCCGAGGGGAAGCGAGAACCGTGAAAGCTGATATATACAGTTATGGAGTTATTGGTATTTAAATAATAAAATTAATCATGTTGTGTAATTACTGGCTTGGGTGTTACATAAGAGGGGAAGGATTTTGGAATTGGTGGACAAAGATTTGTGCAATTGTTATGATAGGAAGCAGGCAATCACTTTGCTCAACTTGGCAATTATGTGCATCAATCAGTCTGCTACTCTCAGACAGGGACGGAGGCACGTTCGTGCCAAGGGGGGTATTAGGCCCCTATAAAAATTTTAAAAGTTTTAAGGGTAATTTAATAAATTTGGTATTTTTTTTCTAAAAAAAGCATATATCTATCATTTTATTTTGAACAACTATCCATATTCAAAACTATTTTTACTTATACTTTTTCTTCGTAAAGTCTCCATATATATTTTTTTATAGGTTTATTTTAATTTATTTAACTCAATTGTTATATCAATAATTAGTTGATTAATATTATTTTATTTTTATACTTTCATAGTTGGACCCCTAACTTAAATTTCTGGCTCCATCACTAGTCTTAGACTGACAATTTCTCAAGTTGTTGGTGTAGTTTCGGTTGATATTACCACTGAAGATACTTCCAAGCTTAACGAGAATCCCACAGCGGCATTATAATCTGCTGTAGTTTTTTTTTAACATGAGGTCCAACTACGTTCAAACTTAAGAGCTTACAATTTTGGTCATCCGACTCATATTAGATAGAGTTGATAAGGGGATATTTCTTAAATTGTGATGATTAAAAATTATATTTACAAATTTATGGTAGTTTTAAGAGACGTGCGCCAGTCCAACTGGCGCACGCAACCAGTGTTAGACACGTATGCTACGAAAATAAATTTATTTTTTCTTTCGTAATTTTTTAAAAAATAGCGTTTTTATTTTTTTAAAAAATAATTAACTAAAATTTAATTAATAATTAACGGCGAACATCTAATAATAATAATAATAATAATAATAATAATGTGGGTTAATTTTTACAACAAAAAAATATGAGGCAAATAATAATAATAATAATAATAATAATAATAATAATAATAATAATAATAATAATAATGTGGGTAAACTTTTACATGATGTGTGAAAAAAGAACTTAACTTTTATAAATTTTCTCTACATTTTTTATCCCTAAAAATTTTTATAAATTATTATTTTCTAAATTTAACTTAATATATGATTAAATTCTAAATGCTTTAATTTATAATTTATTAATTTAATTTATTTATTTATTTACTTATTTTTCATTAGTAATTTATCAAACTCTAATTTATAAATTGTATCGTAATTTTTCTAAAAAATAATTAACAAAATTTAATAAATAAATTAACAAAAAAAATTGTTGACAAAAAAAAAATTTTGATGTGCATGCATGCATGCACATGGACGCTAAAGTAGCGCACCTAGTGAATAGTAGTGCACACCAGTTCAGAATTACTGTTAAAACAACCATAAATTCGGAATTTTCTGAAAAAATACTCTAAAATGGTAAACAATTTGGGTGAATAGTGGGGTTTGAACTAACTAATGTTGATACTTCAAAGTGTAAAACATGTTTGCTATATATGTAATAATTTTATCCTCGACTTAAGATTTGAACTAACTAATGTTGATACTTCAAAGTGTAGTTCTCATCTTGTGCTTTAGGCATTAATATGTGTATTATTTATTTTAAGCTAAGCTATAAAAAATGTGAAGCCCCTCACCTTTTGTATTTTGTGCTTTGAGTTTTCCACTTCATATTTCGTTTAATTGAGTCCTCTATCTTTTACATTTTTTAACACATTAAGTCCTTATTTACAGAAATCATTTAAAGTGATGATCGACGTATGTGTACTCTGACAATGATATAGCACAAAACAATATAAAGTTTGGAAAGCTTTGACAATGATATAGCACAAAATAATAAAAAATTTCTTACAAGTGGGTTTTTCTATGAAGCAGATCGAACTCTTCAAGTTGCAAGGAGTTAGGATTTTCTTTTGATGTTGAGGATAATGTGGTTTCTAATGCTTTTGCTAATCTTATTGAGTAAGATGCTCTGTGTTGGAAAACTTCATATTAAGTACTCCTCTTGGTTTTGGCTTGGTTTGTTTTGCTCTGCTTGTAGCAAGGTTCTGTATTGTTCTCACTTTTGCTTAGTTTAGGAAGAGATTTTTTCATCACCTTAATATTTAATTAAGGTGGTTTTTCCCATATTTTTTAATAAAATCATTATTGCTTATTAAAAACAGTAGAAAATTTAATAAAATTAAAATGTATAGAAAAAACTAAAAAATTAAAAAAAAAAAATCCCTTTTCCTCTCTCATCATCTTCATCTTTTCTCTCACACAAAACAATTACAAATGACCAGTAGTTGCTCTTCTACCTCAGCCAACCACTTAAAGAAAAACTACCTTGGTGACGGACAAAAACGCTCGCAAAAGTTAAAAATCTGTCGGCATCCAAATGGAATGGATTTCAGACGGAATATTTGTGTCGCAAATTAATCCATGGAGAACATGAAGAGACGTATATGTACTCTGTCTCTAATATTAGCGACGAGTATTCTGTCGCTAAATGTGGTTGCAGCAAGTAAGGTGACTAGGGAAGCAACAAATTAATTAAGTGCCGGTGAGTCCGTCGCAAAACTGATCCCAAATGTCTGGTGAACCTTTTCACATTAGTAAGAATGCCTTCGTTCACAGCCTGCCATGTGAACACTTTAACCCTTTGAGCAACCTGCCATTTCCATAGAAGGGCCCAAGGAAAATTTTTGTTGAGGTTTCTCTTCATTCATGAGGAAGAGGTAAGCTGACTTTAAAGCGAAGTCTCCTGTAGCTGTAAGCCTCCAGAAAGGTTTATCCATGCCTTGGTTGGGCAGAGGAGGAGGAACGGCTACTATATGCAAAAGAATTCTCTGAGGAATCAATTCCTCAATAAGGTAAATCCACAAACTATATTCATGGGGTGTTCCATGGTTTGGGTGTATAAAAAATTTTAAATTCTACTATGTTTATGTATGTGATACGTTCCTAGAAACCCAACATATTGATGCAATCTCTAGCAGCAAAATTGAGGAATCTCATATCAGTGTTGCGGCAATGGAACAAAAATATTTTTGGCAACGTGCATGATAATATCAAACAGGCGGAAAGTGATTTGATAGAAGTTTTAAACCAAATTGCAAGAGAAGGTTTAAATGACCACTTGCATGGGAAAGAAATTGAAGCCAATACTAAACTTGATGAGTTCCTTATCGAGCAAGAAATTTATTATAAGAAGAAAAGTCGTGTTAAATGGTTGAGTGTTGGTGATTGTAATACCTCCTTTTTTCTTAGAATGCATTCACGTTGAAAACCTTTTGAGGGTATCTCAGCTATGAAAATAGGCGGTGTTATTTGTGAGGACAATGGCCGAATTGGATCTCATATCATAGATTTTTTCTCTAATTTATTTGTTGCTGACCGCTCGGTACAGTCAAATTTGCAATTTATTTCACGCATTATTCTGAAGCTTATGACTGATGAAGGTAATTGAATGCTTATTTAGAAACCCACAGTGGAAGAGATTAAGTAGGCTGTGTTTCACATGGACCCCAATAGTGCTTCACAGGGAATTTCTTCAGTGCTTTTTCAGATATAGTAGGTGAAGATGTTTATGTAGCTGTTCTTTTCTTCTTTTTTTTTTTTTTCAAAGGGAAGATAACTGTAGGATTTAATTCGAGTTTGATGTTACTCATTCCTAAAGTTTCAGATGCAATTGTAGTGGAACAATATCGTCCAACCAATATGAGTAATGTTGTTTTCAAGGTAATAACAAAGATCCTAGCCACTTGGCTTTCTAATATTGCTATCAAAATTATTTCAGCAAACCAATATGGTTTTATCAAGGGTCGAAATATTTCGCATTACATAACCTTGGCATCTAAAGGTATGAATATTCTTAATAAAAAATGCTTTGGTGGGAATATGGCCATAAAAATTGATATCCATAAAGCTTTTGATGCATTAGATTGGAATTTTATTCTTGCTGTTTTGGAGGCTTTTGGGTTCTCTTTCTGATTCCGTGACAGGATTTTGGAAATTTTTTTCATCTGCTCGGATTTCTATTTTGATTAATAGGTCTACGAAAGGATATTTTTCTTGTTCTCGAAGAGTTAGACAAGGTGATCCTTTATTCCCATTCTCTTTTCTTTAGCTGAAGATTTTTTGAGTAGGTGGCTAGTGCAACTAGTTGCTTTGGGTTCTCTTAACACTATGGTTTATTCAAGAGGGGTTTCTTTCCCAACTCATTTTTTATTCGCGGATAATATCTTAATTTTTGTTAAGGCATTTATGAAGAATGTTAGGCAGCTATCACAAGTTTTCAAGCAGTATGGAGATTTATCGAGACAGAAGGTTATTGGATGAAATCAAGAATTTCTTTTGGTGATCATATTGGGTCTTGGCGTATTTAGAGAATGCAAATCATTCTAAGGGGTTATATTGGGGATTTTTCCTTTGTTTGTTGGGGCTGCAACTGATAGCAGATAAGATTTTGAGTAAATTTGCTAACTGGAAAGGCAGTTGCTTGCCTATGGCGGGAAGACTAACTCTTATTAATTCAGTACTTTTCAGTTTATTTATTCATTTGTTTACAGATATAATTGGCCGAGTTCACTTTTGAAACAAATGCAAAAATGCATTGGGAATTTCTTGTGGGCGGGAAGCATTAGTAATAAAAAAATTGGTGACAGTTCTGAGGAATTTATGCTGCACTTCCAAGAATAATGGTGGCTTGGGATGGAAAAATTAGAGGATCTTAATTGTGCATTATTGGCGAAAAAATCTTGGTCCTTAATTACCTAAAAGAACAGCTCATTAGCACTGCTCAGGAAACGGTTTTTCACGCCTATAAGTCTGCCAAAAGCAATCGCGTTTACATCATCTATTTGGACTTCAATTAAGAAATCATATTTTGAGCTGAAATCAATAATTAAATGGTTTATTGGGCAGAATACTTTGCTTTCTTTCTGGAACGATGAATGGATTCACCCTCCAATTGCTACTCGGTTGAATCAAACATCTCATGAGCGAACATCTTGGCAGTAGTTAATCTCCTCGTATTTGTGTATTGGGAGTTGGTATTTAACGGATTTTTTACCGGAGGCCATTAAGGAGGAAATTAGAAATGTTCCTTTGCTTTGTGAGGATGATGACAGTTGTGCTTAGACTAATTCGGAGGATGGTAGCTTCTTGGTTAAGAAAATGTTGTTGCATAAGATGAGTTCTTCGAATATGAATGTTCGTATTCTTTGCATTTTATGTTGGAAGGAATTCCTCCCGCCATCTCACTCAGTCTTGTTATGGAGAATTTTTCATGGACATTTGCCAACTCATGATATCTTGGCAAAGCGGGGTTTTTACATGGTGTCTCGGTGCACATTGTGTCAGCAGGCAATTGAATCTGTTAATCATGTTTTTGTTCAATGTGCATTTGCTAAAGAAATATGGAATGTGGTAGTGGGATTGTTTCTGTTGTATGCCCTACCTATACAACAGGACAATGCTCATTATATTACCTTATAGTAGGAATAATTCCATTATATAGATAGAATGCTTACTACTCTTTTCATATCAGATTAATAATCATTTTAATCTTATATGTTAAGCTTATACATGTTCCTGATTCCTACTTTTTTTTTACATATAGCAACATTCAGTTTTGGGCCTTAGACATGTACAGATTATATATACATCATAAAACTGTTTCATATTACTAGCCATATTCACTATTCCTATATACATGTACAGACAAGATACAAAAGATGATAGAATAAACTCATAATCCGAGTCTCAAATGTCCGCTCTTGATATGGACACTAGCTAACTTCTCTTTCTTCAACTTTAATAACTACAAGCTCCTTATCCTGCATGAAAAAAACTCACGCTAAGCTATCCATAGTTTAGTGGTACATATAGACATTGAAATTTTTCCATGCATTCATACAAATATGCAGCATGAAATATATCATGGCATCATATATTGTGGCATATGAACATGTAAATCATTGTTTATAGAAAATAATGAAATGTTGTATCAACTATACACAGTGATCATGTTGATGTCATATTACATACCCTAAGGTTTTAGCATTATTCTTATCATTGATATATCTTATTATTAAACTTATCAATCTTGTACATTTTCATTTTCAATAAATAACTTCGACAAATAGTCCAAGTCTTATTTCCTAACTGGTCGGATATGGGTTGTGAAGTAGGCACACTCAGTTCAAATCTAGACATCGTACTCACTTTATATACGGGTGTGTAGTAGGCAAATCCATACCGGAGCTAGTCATTCCATTCATCCACTATAATCTATATGCTTATTCGAGTTTTCTCAAGTCAAGCGTGTTTACTCAAACCTGAGCTTAGCTAACCTGGTTGAGTATAATGGGTATGAATACTAGGAACAGTAGCACCCAGACCAGGGCTAGTCAACCCAATTCTCACTCATATATCTCGTCAATATGTATTGCTTATCCTCATAATGCATCATTTACCTTAAAGTAGTTCTCAGGAAGAGAAGTTAACATTTATATCAAAACATCTCTTATTTTAATTTCATTCTTTTATATTCCCATCACGTTTCCATATATGTTATCATATGTTTTTACATCATACATTAATATTTAGGCATGTTCAGCATATTTCGAACCAACCAAAACGTCATTTAAACATAGGTCACCTTTGCTATCAACAATATCTTCACAGCCATGAATTTTTGGACTAGGCGTGAAGCCTAGCAGTGAAGGTTACTTGACCTATATTCATGGTCATGACAATTTGATTCATGATCACGACAATTTGATTCATAGTTGTAATGTTGTTTGTGAAATGGTCTAACTTGTGTCTATGATCAAGTTTCATTAAAATTTCACTTCTAAACACTTCTTAAACATATATAGAAATCATCCATGGTCATTGAACACAAATACTATCAAGTTAACAGCACTTCAATCATCACCACACATGGTTACAACTAGGCTTGTGATATGCCTAACATGTATCAAACCGATCTGCAAACACTGCTAACATGTATATATATAGTATTTTTGTTAATGTAAAAACCACAAGCCACTTTTTTGTAAAAAAAAAAAAAGCCACTTTATTATACCCTAAATTGAAAATGAGTCAAACCATATGCTCTTTATGTATTATTCTCTATTTTTTGCACTTTTTCCTATTTTTTATTTGTAGAATAATAATCCCAAAACAAAATATTTAATCATACATATTTTCATATATTATAGAGATTTTTGATATTGTAAAATTCAATAATCTTAAAATCAAACTATTAAAGTTAGAAAAAAATAAATTTAGTATATTATAAAGAAATTCTCAAGTTTATAAGAAGATAGTATGAAATTTATTTTAAAAAATAATAAGTCCAAAAAAGTACCCAAAAAAAAAGGTGGTATGTGGTTTGACCCATTTTCAATTTGGGTATGTAATAATTTTTTTTTGAACAAAAAAGATGTGGTTTTTTCATTTTTCAATTGAAGGTATGTATTTTAATGAAAATATCATGTACATGCCATGTCAACACTGATATGGAGTTGACATCAGTGCTATGTCACATAAATTGCCACTTTAGCACCACGTCACGTCATTGCTGATGTCAATGCCACGTCAAATGCACTTGAAAGAATGTACCATTTTTCTTTTTGTTAATGAACTAAACCGCATACTTTTTTAGTAATAAAAAAAGAATATACATTTATTTAAAAATCACCAAAACCATATGTCACTTATTTGTACTTTTCCCAAATATTAATATCTGATCAGCTTATACTTTTAGCTTGTGCTGAGTAGTTTTCGATTTTAACCGAATATCCGAACAGAAATGATGAAATTCGGTTATTATTTTAATGTATTTATATCCTTGACAGTACAAGACTCATCGGTAAATTAGTATTTATCAACACGGTTAATGCCATCCGTCGCTAAAGATCAAGTCACATAGTGATCCACGTTCCCAAACCATAGCTTTGTCATGAGCATTCTCAAACATCAATTGAAAATATCCTCTTCCTAAGGAAATAAGCCTCCACGTAGAAATTCCCTAAAAGTTCGAAAGCTTCTTTTTAAGATCATCCATTTTCCATGCAATTTCTCATTTCAAAAGGATTAAACGGCCAATCAATGTATGATTGCACTCCTGGATACGTTGATTATATAATTCCTCATTAATCTTTATCAATATGAATCCACCCTTATTCGCAGGCTCCGTTTAGGAGATGGGCAGAATCGCAGAGTTCCTTATGACAAAAGCATAACTCAGGTGAATTTTACTCACGGTCCTCCAATTATATAACCGTAATAACTCGGTACCTGAAAGATTATTTGTAACACAAAAGTACTCCAATTATGTAAATTGTAACAACTCAATACCTCAAAAATTATTTGTAACACAAAAGGATCTCAACTTTTATTTTGTAACTAAATAGTACTTCCATATGAAATTGTTAGTCTCCCTAAAAAAGTGATATAAAATATTCATATCAGATAAATTTTAATAAAAATAAAATTAGAGCTAATTTTATTTTTATTAAAATTTATCTGAATATTTTATGTTATACTTCAGTTTGAGAGATTAAGAGGTGTTTGAGAATGCAGTTGAGTGTTCTAAAAGCATGTTTCAAATTTTTTTGATTTAATGTACTAATTTTTTTTAAATTTTTATGAATTATTTTTTTTAAATATACTTCTGGAAAAAATATTTATTTATCTATATTTACCAAAAATAGTTTTCAAAACTCAAAAAAGTTAAGAATACAAATTTTTTTTTCTAAAAAACGTTTTTTTTCAAACATAATGTTAAATGAACCCTAATAGTTGAAGATATGAGTACTATTTAGTTACAAAATAAAAGTTGATGTACTTTTGTGTTACAAATAATTTTTAAAGTATTGAATTGTTACAATTTACATAATTGGGGTACCTTTGTATTACAAATAATTTTTGAGGTGCTGAATTGTTACAATTTATATAATTAGGGTACTTTTGTGTTACAAATAATCTTTTAAGTACCGAATTGTTACGAATTATATAATTGGAGGACCGTTGGTAAAATTCACCTGTATAACTCTTAGAGGTCGTTACTGCTACATAGGAGTCGCCTTTAGGTGGAAAGCTAAACATATCTTTGTGGCTTATATATATATATATATTAATTGTGCAGATTGCGGATCGGTTTGTAGATTGAAATATAAAAAATTCAATACATTCCACAAAATATAATTAGAAAAAAATACAAATTAACTCATTCTACTACATTTTTAAAACCGCGGTTTGATTGCTGATTTGTTCGATTTGGACAGATTAGGCGGTTTATAAATACCCCTATTACATGTCATGTCAGCACTGACATGGGCATAACGTTAGTGTCACATAAACTCCATATCAAAAATTGCCAACTTAGATGCACTTAATGCAATTATGAAAAAATACTTTCTTATCCTAACGGACTAAATTATATACTTTTTTTTTTGTGAAAAAAACACATCATCTACTTAAATATTGCAAAAACTACATGTTTGTACTTTTTTCTTAATATTATTATTATTAAGAAAATTTGTTATTTACTCCTAGATATTTGACATATTACACAAATACTCTAATGAGATTTAAAAATTATATGATTTGTTTCTTTTGTTTTATTATATTATACTGATACGTTTTATGTTATATTTTATGTTAGAAAGATGTTGTGGTGAAATGATAAAGTAAAAAAATTAGTATTTATTTTTTGAAGTTTGACATATTATATTAATATCATTAAAATTTAATTAATATATTATACTAGTATCTCCTGAATAAAAGAAAATATTCTTTCTGACTAAAAATAAATGCCTTAAAATTTAACAAAAAATACTATATAATTTAATTGAAATAAAATAGAAAAAACAAATCATATAATTTTAAAAATTCAAAAGGACACTAATATAATTCCCTTATTATTATTGTAAAAATTTTTTTGGTAACCCTTTATAGTAACTTTTACAGCTTGCAAATGGCTTTAAGGATTCCCGTACATTATTAACAAATCCACTTTCACTTCAAAAAAAAAAAAAGGTTCCACTTTTAGGATTCTCGATTGTAGAGTTTGAGGTACCGATCAAATCCCAACTTTCTCTCTCATGAAATTTTCAATTGGCTTAATTTCCTTGTGTGAACACACTCTATTTTAATGGATCAAATTCCAACTAATTTCTCTCTTATGAAATTCTCAATTGGCTTAATTTCCTTGTATGAACACACTCTATTTTAATGGATCAAATCCCAATTTTCTCTCTCATGAAATTTTCATTGGCTTAATTTCCTTGTGTGAACACTCGCTATTTTAATGGATCAAATCCCAACATAATTTAGGGAGACCTACTATTCTAATGAATACCCATGAACATTTATTTGAATTTTTTTTTTTTTTTAAGAAAAAAAGAACAAAAGAACTAACATGGAATTCATTGTCCTTTATTATCTAAAGAATCAGCTTATTCTCTAACAATTACACGAAACACGCTGGACTTAATTTTGGCATATTATATATACTGAGATTAGCAAGTGCAAAAGTAGCTTTACAGCTTGGAAATTGCATTATTAAAACACTAATTACGAGGAATCATCGTATCATTATAAGCTAATATATCATCACATTACCACACTTCATGATCATATTTTTAATTAGATGCAAAGTACATAACTTGAAATTACCTCAAACTTTGAGCATATTAGAATTGCATGTGATTATACCATTAGGCTTGATAATTATAGATTTATTATTGCTTTAAAATAATCTAAGCTAATTTAAAATTAATTACACCATAAGTATAAATCTTTTTTTATCTCTTAAATTCTCAACGGCAGAAAATTGGTAGATTGAGAGATTAAGTGGGCGACATTTTTCATATGATGAGTATTGGACCATTACTATTTGTCTCATAAAATAATAGCTCAGCTTTAGTCAATGCCCCCCAAAAAAATTGCAAATTAATTAAGGAAAAAGTAAAAATAAGCAAGATATGATTTTCGCAATATTTAAATAAATGTATGTGATTTTTTTTTAATAAAAAAGGTTTGTAGTTTATTCTATTAGTAAAAAAAAAATATTTTCTCATAAAGGCATTAAATGTATTTGATATAGTATTTTTTTTTTTTATGTTGCACTAATATAACACTGATGTAATATCTACATCAATGCTAGCGTGACACATATACAACATTTTCGTTAAGAAAATAAACCACAAGTATTTTTTTGTGAAAAAAATGTCAAAGTATTTTAAATTGAAAAATTGTCAAACCATATGTCATTTATAAACTTTTTCCTATTTTTTATTTGTAGTATAGTAATCCCAAAAAGAAAATATTTAACCATACAAATTTTCATGTATTATAGAGATTTTTTATATTGCAAAATTCAATCAATCTTAAAATCAAATTATTAAAGTTATAAAAACTAAATTTAGTATATTATAAAAAAATTCTCAACTTTATAAGAAAATAGTATGAAATTTATCTCAAAAATAATAAATCCAAAATGTACAGAAAAAAAATGGCATGTGGTTTGACATTTTTTCAATTTTGATAGGTGATAGTTTTTTTTTTTACAAAAAAAATATGTACTTTAACGAAAATATCATGCACATGCCATATCAACACTAATGTAGAGCTGACATTAGTGTCATGTCATATAAATTGTCATGTCATGGCTGGTATTAGCGCTACATTATATAAATTGTAATGTCAATACCATGTAATTGATAATGTCAACAACACTATTTTTTCTAACGAATTAAATCATAAATTTTTTTGTGAAAAAAAAATATACTTTATTTAAAAATAAAAAAAACCACAAACAACTTATTTGTAATTTCTCCATAAATTAATATATGTGAAAATTGTTCCATTACATATATGCATAGGAACTCACGTGCATGCGCAAAAACTTAACTATTAATGAATATCATTTTCGATTGAAATTTTTATGTGCTTTTAAATTTTTGTTTTGCAATTATTTTATCGCATGTGAGAATCTAAAAGTTTCAAAATCACTTGAAAAATTGTCGGCTTTTAATAATTTTGCAGCAGTTTGAATTTTATTCATTTTTTTCGAGAATTCAAATGATGGTTGTGAAAGGAAAATATTCTCTTGAATTTTCTCGGCCTTGAATTATCAAACAAAATCTAATGAAATATCTTAATTGTTTTTTTTTTAATTTTTTTGTAATGTCAATAGGTTATTTAGAGTTATACGATAGGGAATAACCATCTTCTTATACTCATTATAAAAGTGATAAATTTTCTGATAGTAGTGCATTGTAGCAAATAGAGACTCAAACTCTCTCTCAATTCTTTTAAATAAAAATATTAATTAATTCACATATATTTTAATTCAGATCTTGGGATACTAACAAAATAAAATGTTATAAGTTTTGTTCATTGTTGGGTCTATATATATATATATATATATATATATATATATATATATATAAGAATTGTTATTGAAGATTGGGTAGGTATTTACTCAGGCATGGAAATTTTCATTTCACTGAAAAGATATATGGTTTTTAATCCAATAAACCTAAGTGTTGATTAAGGAAACATCGTATCTTCATTGGACATAAAAATCTTGGTCACGTGGTACTTAACCAATCATAATTTTTTATTTTTTATTTTTTATTTTTCTACTCAATTATTTAACTATTTTTAAGGTTGTGGTGGTTGGTATGAGATGAGATTAATTATTATGGAAAAATTAAAAATAGTTTTGTGTGATGATGCAGACTCGCACATTTTTTTGTGTATAAGAATATACATGCGGGCAATCATTTAATCAAAATATTTCAGCAGAATATTCGATCTGAATGATTTTTTTTTCTTTTTTTTTTTTAATTAAACTGGATGATAACTTAATTATATTAAACTAGCTAGGTAACAATTTCTTGGATTATTTTTTTTCCTACTGAATGAGAGGCCTCAATAGAGTTCCATATCCCAACATTAATGGCGATAAATTAATTAGAGTTAAATATGATATTAATAATATTCAGGACAAGTGACAGTTTGAGTGAGAGAACAATTTGAAATAAACTAGAAGAAAGAATAATGCATTATTTTTTTTCATTTATTTTACATGACACCTAATAGAATCCTAAGTTATAAAATCATAAATTTGAAAATGATTTTAGTATTATTTAAGAGACAATTTGTTCTTTTCGATAGACTTTTGTAATGAAATATACCAAAAAATTTGAAAAAGAGTTTATGAATCATAAATATATATCAGTTATCAACTACTGATTGAAATATTTTACCAAATACGGTAAGAGTAGTATCAAACAGCTATTTGTTGCCTTAAAAATCTAAGTCAAACCTCCTCTACTTGATACAATGTTAAATATTTAAGAATTTTGGTGAATGTCTTCTTATAAGAAAAATAAAAAACACAAACAAGTGGGATAGGAAGAAAGTACTAACATATATATTTACAGTCACTCTCTCTCCTTTTTTGTGATATATTTTCTCTATGGAATTTTTCAATTAGTTTGTTGGGTGGCAGATGCAACTTCCAACCAACGACCAAGAGACAACAAGAAATAGGAGATAGTTTTTTGTTTGCCTCATTTTCCATTTTTGG
>CATIWF010135256.1:0-10334 GCA_949630135.1 Balakata baccata
ATCTAAAGGCTTTTTACTTAAATGAGTAAAAATAAATAAATTATTTACCTATTTATGTTAAATGAAAATATACATATGCTGATTTTTCACAGATAGAAAGGATGAAATGGTCAATTGCAAATAATTGCCAGTGATTATGAATGCCATTCCAACTAGTGTCTACACATGGTTTTTATTTTTTACAATTTTTCTAAAAAAATTCTATTAATTATTCAGCATTTCATAGCTATTTATTCTTTTTATGCAGTTTTATCAGAAAACGAAAGTTACTGTGGATTTTTTTGGGTAAATGATCCTCTATCCACCACGGCACCACCTATATATTATTTATAAATATTCGTCCTTTTTATGTTAGATCTTCAATTTTCGTAGACTTGTCCTTTTTCATACATGAAGGTCAACTAATTGCTTAGGAAAATTTGGGGTTTTCTTCAATAACAAATATTTTAATTAATTAATGTAATTAATAATTAATTATTTTATTTTTATAACTTTCTACAATTACTGGTATATAATATTATAATTAAATATTCTTTATTTTCTAGTTAAATAATTGGTGTCGTTTATACAGATTGTCATACGCAAAATAACTATAAAAATTTTATCTGAATATAAATGTTAAAATTAAAAATTAATTACAGTCTTAAGAACAGTGAACTGTGATTTGTAAATAATAATAAAAAAAAACCTAATTATGAAGGACAGATAAATTATTAATGGGAAAGAAAAACCTCTTAGAAACAACAACTTCGTAATATTATTGAAATATATATTTAAGATTTTGATGTTTTCTTTTTAAAAGGAGTGACTTGACTAAACCTACCGTTAATTGCATTGCATATTCTCTGCCTTACCTTTTATTTTTATTCTTATTATTTATTTATGGCAACTTCAATGATAGAATTGGAAAAAGCTGGAACAAAGCCTAGAAGCACTTCCGTTCTTCTCCTTCCAACATATAAGAGAAAATGGCTTACCATTATATACAAAGGACCATTAAGTGAATAATCACTACTTTAATGATAGTACATATTGAATCCATGATTAACTACTATATAAGGCAGTAGCGGAGCTAAAATCCCATAATTAGATAGCAAATTTATTTTTAGATAGAACTCCTGAATTAGAAGGATCAAATATATTTTTTAGAGATGATAAATATTAAAAATAATATAAATTTATACACGGTTATATACATTTTAAAAAATTAGGAAGGTAATTGTTCATAGTTACCTTCCTTAAATGAATGTGACTGTTAGTAATACAAGGAACCATTGACTAATCTCCGAGTAGATAATTATTTATTTTGAAAATAATTAATTATTAATATTAATTAATTAAAATAATTTTTATTTAACAGAAATTAAAATATTGGTAGTTAACAAAATTAAAAAAAAAAAATATAAATAAAAGCCAGTGTGCTGAAACGGTTCAATTTAAAAAATAAAAATACAAATCAACGTATGGACGCCACTCTGAGTGGATTCATACTGTTGCTGCCCAATCACCAGTCAGATTGGTGATTGTTTGTCACTGAACATTTCATCCACTCTATCTGTCAAAAAACAGCATAGATAGAGAAATATTTTTTTATTTAGCACAAATAAGTAAATTTTTTTTTTTACTCATTTAAGTAAAAAAGCCCAAAATCTAGAGGCGAAATTTTGAATGTTGTTTTCTGGTAAAATTTGATGCTCATTTTTCCACTTATTTAGAATTTTCTACTTATAAAAATCTAGTCAAGAAAAAAGATATTATATGATTAGGAAATATCTAGAAAAAAGATATTATATGATTAGGAAATTTCTAGAAAACTTTAAAACAAAAAAAAAGTCTAGAATATCCTGGATATAATTGGAAAACAAGTATGTGGTCCAAATTCCTTCTATAAAAGAAGGATTTAGAAAAACAAATATTAACCATAAGTGTAGCTTTATATCACTGCTATAAATACCCCACTTATATTACAATGGCGTAAGAAAAAAAAAAAAACCAAAGTTACCAAACTTCTTTGTTGTCCCATATCCTAAAACAAACATAACACATCACCATCTACATTATCAATACTATACATAATAATAATCAATGGTATCAGAGGCTTGTTCGATCATCTATTGGACATAGTAAAAATCTAACCAAGTCCTAAACCAGTAAACAATGGTAGACTCTGACTGCTCTTCTATTCCTCTTCCGATCTTTTGTGGAGAAAACTATGATTTTGGGTTTATCAAAATTAGGATATATTTTTTATACTAAAATCTATGGAAGATTGTTGAAGAAGGATTCAATATTCCTGAAGACACTTCCACACTTTTAACAAACCAGAAGAAGGCACTAGAAGAGAATCAATAAAAAGATTCTCAAGCATTATTTTGCTTATAACAAGCAATGGTGTTAGAGATGTGCCCAAAAGGCAATTGTCTCAGACACTTACTGTATACATTATGATGACATTCTTTCATTATCTTAGTATTCATTTGCATATAAATTGATATAAATCTTAAACTGATTAATGAAAGTTTATAATATGAAACATAGCATGAAAGAAATCATGATGAGATTATGATAATGAAATTTCTATCATGTATAATTATGTTAGTATCTAAATTATCCCTAGTTATAGGATTAACAAAATGAGACATTGTTGATCTGGATAAACTAGCACATGTTATACTCCTTGATTGGATCAAGCAGTAGATCTCATAAGTTGTGAGCATGAGATATTCAGAGTTAACAAGTAGATACTTGCCAGAAGTACTGAAGTACATTAGATGACCTACCATGAGACGATCATCTGAATTATCTATTCAAATATAAATGACAGTCTCATCATAGCAATAGTTCAAGTATCCTTAGATTTAAAGTACTTAATGATATCTTAGATACTGATTATGAGCTTTGATTCCATTCCTTGTTGCCTCACATAGGTCACTCATAGGGTGGTGATTGGAAACAACTTGAGGTATTCAAAGGTAATTGGGTAGCCAACAGAGGATTCACTACTCCTAATAGAGGGAATGAATACTCACTGTCTCTTATTGGAATCATTACTCGGAAATTTCTGACTGGAGTGGAAATATCATGAGAATGGCCTTCAATGACATGTCTAATTGAGTAATGAATCCCAATGACAAAAATCTAATATCACTTGGACTAGGTGTGATATAGTCAATCTAACAGGAGCTAACACATAATTCATGCTCTGAACCGAGTGGGGTATAGGACAGGGAAAGGACGAATAGCACAAATTATTATCTATGGAAAGGTTCGTAGTCAAACCACTAATTTTTCGATCAATTGGAGATTGTGATGTGTTGCTAGATACTGCTCATGACTTGCTCAAATTAATTGTTAATTTGGGTGGCCAACATAATTAGAATCTAATGGGTCACACGCATTAAAGGTGTGAAGAATGATTAAAATGACATTGGATGAGATCCTAAAATATGAAAAAATTATTTGGGGTTGGATCGTAATGGAATTGCAAAAAAATTCTGGAGAAAAAATTGATCGGGAGATCACGGGCACGAGAAGGGCTACTAGTGCGTAAACGCACAATTTAGCTAGCCAATTGATGTAAAATTATCCTTTTAGCCCCCCAAACCCTATTTTGGTAAGCCTATAGTGTTTTAGAAATGCCTATAAATATGGTTTTAGACACCATAGAAAATTAAAATCTAATTTTCTTAGAAAACTCTTTCAAAGAACATACATCCTGCTAGCACATTATTTGTGTTCAAACCATCACCTTTGAAGTTTCATTCTTCCATTTCTGTATGGATCAATATTAGAGGCGATCCTAATTTAGATTGTTGTGGTTTGCGATAACTCGACAAGAAGAAAAAATTGAAGAATCAACCAAAGAAATTAAAGGTATAATTTCTAACTATGTTTTTATTAAATTATTTTTAATGGCACAAGTATAATCCTATGATTCAAGTTTTGAAATTATTTTTCCGTTGCCTTCATTTACGAGATATGTATTCAAAACCCAACAAATGGTAGATGAAATCTTTCCATGGATTATGGGTTCATCAACTACAAAAGAAGTATGAGACATACTACAGTAGGAGTTTCAAGGAACGAAAAAGGTACACGCTATCAAGTTGCAGACACTTAGAAAAGATTTTGAAAATATTAAAATGAAGGATAATGAGACCTCAAAATAGTATTTTTCTAGAATAAAAGAGATAGTTAATCAAATGAGAGCCTATGGAGAAAATATGTCTGACAAGAAAATAGTTGAAAAAATACTAATTTCTTATAAAAAAAAAATATGATGCCATAGTTTCTGTAATCGAAGAATCAAAATATATAGAAACTATATCACCAACAAAATTAATGGGCTCTCTTGAAGCATATGAAAAAAAATGAGTAGGCAAAATTAAAATTCTATAAAAAGTGCCTTTCAGTCTAAAATAAATCAGCGGTCTCATAAACCAAAGGAAAGTGGCAAGAAGTCATAACAAAATTCTAGAAGCAATAATAATCAAGGCAACAAATAGAAAATAATAACATGTATCCTCCATGTGGCATTTGCAAAAGAAAAAACCACTTAGAAAAAGATTGTTGATTCAAAGGAAAGCAATAGTGCCAAAAATGTAAGAGATTTGGGCACACCAAAAATACTTGCTGCTTCAAGAAATATCATCAAGCCAATTTCTCATAAGAAAAGAATGATGACACTAATCTCTTCTATGTCTTTGAAGCTACTTTAGAAGAAAAGGATACTTGGTATCTAGATAGTAGTTGTAGCAACCACATGACAAAGAATGAAAATATATTATGTAGTCTTGAAAAAATCAAGACAAGAGTCAAAATTGGAAATGGTGACTATATGGAGGCAACTGGTAAAGGCACTATCGCCATTGATATAAGAAAAGGGAAGAGATACATAAATGATATACTTAGTCCCTATTGTCAATTAGAACCTGCTTAGTGTTGGTCAGAAAATGGAAAAAGGATATTCTTTGCATTTTGAGGGAGATTCTGGCACCATTTATGATAAGCAAGATAAACCCCTCGAAATTGCAAAAATCAAAATAGGAGAAAATAGATGCCTTCCTATCAAATGGAGATACACATGTAATGTAGCTATGAAGGCACAAGTGGAGGAGACATAGCTATGGAATAAAAGATTGGGGCATTTCAACTTCCATGGATTGAATATTCTTCACTAAAAGAACATGATGAGATACCTTCCAGTAATAAAGGGGATCGATGATGTCTGCAAAGGATGTGTGCTTGGTAAACAATACCAATAACCATTTTCATTTAGAAACATGTGGAGAGCCAAAAAGCCATTTGAGATTGTCTGTATAGACATTTGCAGCCTAATGCATACTCCATCACTTCAATAAAATAGGTACTTCATTGTCTTCATTTATGATTATACAAGAATGACGTAGGTTTATCTTTTGTGTGAAAGATCACAACTTTTTGAAATTTGCAAAAAATTTAAATCCAAATCCTACATCGAGAAACAAAGTGGATACTACCTTAAAATAATAAGAAGTGATAGAGGTAAGGAATACAAATCTGATGAGTTCAACAATTTTTATGAAGATGAAGGTGTGGAGCATCAACTCACCATAGTACACCTTAGAACAAAATGGAGTATTTGAAAGGAAAAATTGAATTGTGATAGAGGCTGCACGAGCAATATTGATGGAAAAAGGTCTTCCGAAATGCTTCTAGGCAGAAGCAGTATCTACTGCAGTTTACTTATCGAATAGATGTCCAACCAAAGCTGTTTGAGACAAAATACAGATTGAAGCTTGGTTGCAAAAAACATCTCAAAGTCTTTAGTTGCATCTGCTACGTCCATATTGCACAGAAAAAATGAAGTAAATTAGATGAAAGGACAAAAAGGAATTTTCATAGGTTATAATACTCAATCAAAGGGCTATCGAGTCTATAGCTTAAGAACAAAGAAGCACATCATCAACTAAGATGTGAAGTTTAATGAAAATACATTATACAATTGGAAGACTGAAGAGGTTGAAAGAAGCAACATCAATTTACCGCCACTATCACAAGTTGAAGAATATGAAAATCAAGCTAGATCACCAACTTAAGAAAGAACACGAGCTAGAATAAGTTGTGGATTCCTTTCTAGAGACATCATTAAGAAGAATAAGACCTCTAAGAGAGATCTATGAGACATGAAATTTGATTATCATGGAGCCTGAAAGCTTTAAACAAGCCTCAAAGCAAGAAGTAAGGAGAAATGCTATGAAAGAGGAATAAAGATTATTGAAAAGAATAAGACATTAGAGCTAGTGGACATTGCTAAAGAGAAAGAATTCATAAGAGTCAAGTGGGTATACAAGACAAAGCTCAAGCTCGATGGATCAATTAAAAAACACAAGGCAAAACTAGTTGCTAAAGGATACTCACAACAGTTCGGAGTTAACTACAATGAGACATTTGCTCTAGTTGCACGACTGAATACAATAAGGGAATTGATAGCACTTACAGCGCAAAGGAAATGGAAGATCTATTAATTAGATGTAAAGTTAGCATTCTTGAATGGCTACTTAGAAGAAGAGATCTATGTGGAGCAACCTTAAGGGTTAATGGTGCAAGGACAAGAAGACAAAGTTCTCGAGCTAAAGAAGGCCTTGTATGGTTAAAGCAAGCTCCAAGAGCCTGGAAAATTGACAACTACTTCAAAGAGCAAGGTTTCAAGAGGAGCAAAAGTGAGCCAACACTATACATTAAGACCCAAGGTATAAGCAACATTCTCATTATCTCCTTATATATTGATGATCTCATTTACACATGAAATGATATAAGGATGATTGAGGATTTCAAGAAGACATGATGAAGATGTTCTAGATGAACCATTTGGGTCTAATGCACTACTTCCTTATGGGATATTCATTTCACAAAAGAAGTATGTAGAAAGTCTCATTAAGAAGTTCAAGATGAATGGTTGTAAGATAGTAGTGACTTTACTAAACAATAACAAAGCACTCAAGCTTAAAGAAGTTCATTATGGAGTAGCCAAAAGAGTGCTCAGATATATATAAGCATAAAAAACTATGGCATATGGTATAAATCCATGCTTGACTCAAGACTGTTTGGATACATTAATAGTGATTGGGAAGGATCAGTGGATGACATGAAAAGCACACACTATTTGTGTCTATTTTTTTTTTTTTTTACTTAGATGCGTTTATCCATAAACAGAAATATAAGAAGGAAACGCAATTGATGGATCAACCAGATGCATCTGTTAAAAAACAGATGTATCTAAGCTACTCTGATGTGACTATTTTGGAAAACAGACATATCTGAGGTATTTAATGTGACTATTTTTTTGTGAAAACAGTCATATAAATATAACCAAATACCACTGTGTTGGTCAAAATAATCGTATCTGAGTAGCTCAGATGTGTCTATTTTGGAACAGAACAGACTTATTTGGTTTATTTTTTTAATAAATTTATTATTTTTTGCATACTCGTAACCTGTAATTACAAACAACCTGCAGTAGCATCAAATATACAATATTCTACACTTCAACTCAAGCCATTATAAGCTTTTCCAACATCTAAATTAAAATTACAAGTATAAGATACAATTACAAGCATTTTACAACTACAATTTCAACACATAATCCTTTATAGACTTTTCAACAACTTAAACTCACAAGCATCCTAAATAATTCATTAAACAACTCAAATTCAACAATCCAATTTCGAGAACAATACTCATTACATAAAAGACACAATGAAACAATTAAACTTGCATTTTTTTTAAAAAAAAATTGTAGTATAATACATATTCCAATCTATAAACACTTAAAAAAAATTGCATTTAGAATTATTATATACACTCACGTGCAAACGTTGTCTACAAAACAAATTAAGTACAAAATAGAAGATATTATAAGAATTATATTAGCTAGCAAACTATAATTGTAATAAATTGCATATAAGTATTAGAAATAATTAACATTACCTTAACCAATAACATATTTGTGTTATGTTGGGTTAGTATGTCGTTCATATATCGCATTGTATAGTATCCACATTCAACACTTTTAGGTTGTCTTGGGCACTTATAAAAAATACAGAAAAAACAATTAAAAAAGTTGATGTGGGTACTAGAAGTGCATGATGAAATTCAAATCGAACTAGTATATAGGAATAATAAATCTTATATTGATGAATTTCCAATCTAAAGAGCTGGAGGTACCTCTCCCAGCATTAATACAGTATAATCTATATACCCTGAAATATAAGTTTATATTAAAACATACAGTCAACATAACAAAAAATTAGAATAAGCTATTAGCACAAGTATGATAGCTTATATATTAATAGGTTTTCTAATAGGCAGTGGTCTGTTGGAGTTGTTGAGAGGATCCAAAAGATATACCTCATTATGTGAACAATTAAAAACAATCAACATTTAATGTTGACTGTAGATATATAAAATAATGTTAAATTAGTGAAAATGTCATAATAAAATGTAATGCAAACATGATTAAATGCAAATGATCTTACCTTTGAATATATGGAAGTAAAATGAAATTCTTATCCATTTGTGCCTTTAGAGCATCTACCACATAATTTTGCACCGATTTCTTCTCCTTCGTACATAGCCTATTTAAATAACTGGAACAGAAAAAATCAATCCGTGCAGATGATTGGTTGCACACTCTATAAAGGTACTTGCATGCATGAATCACAAAACTAACATAAGTTCAAAGTACATTAAAATATAGCACTTCAATATTTACAATTTTAACTACAATTACTTACAGCATAAAAACTTTCATGATCGATATATCGAGTCATTCTATGGAGAGGAATTGAGAGATGTCTTCTCGTCTGATAAAGACTTTATTGTTTGTTGTTTGTAGATACTAAAATAATTCTTGGGGAAGAGAAATCTGGAACATGTACCCATTATCTAGCTCGGAAATGAAGTCATGCAAGTTGAGCATGCAACCACTTAAACTTGATAAAATTCTCTTTTCAACCAAATGCTTCGTAGCTGATTCTTTTGCGAAACCGCTATCTTGATCCATTTGCGCCTTCTTTGAAGGTTGAATTATGTTTTTCTATCAATTAATAATATATTATTACGATGTATTATCACATAAATGAAATAAAGCGATAATATTATTTATTAAAGAACTAGGGAGTAAAATAGAGAAATATTAATTGATACCTCTCTAAGGACAATGAGATGTCTTGGCCATTAAACAAAACTATCATGTGCCTATCCCACAGTAAGGAACTCACTTGAAGACACAGGAAATGGTTCTAATTCATACTTAGAAAAAGGGAGATCCACAGACACCTTCAAGTTATTCAAGGCTATAGGAACGCCATCAAGCAATACACCTAGTGTGCTTAAATGAATTGTGCCCCTCGCCGTTATGACTGTCTGCCCCCAATGGTTAATTGTAAGGTGGCACAATTTAGATATATGTATAATCATAAAAAACTAATATTGTGTAATTTTAAGTCTTAAACTAAGTGTAAATATGAGAGAGTGTGTGTGTAAATGGAAATGAATGTGCGAGTAAGTGGAAATGAATAAAATTAATAACTTTTACCTATAATCTCCCATTGCAAATGATGGGTCAACAGAGTGGCAGTTGTTAGGCAATGACAACCATGTGAAGGATTCGCCTCTACTTCCACTATGATTTTCCTGAGAACCAAAAATCATTTATGCATCCATATCCTAAGTGAGATTCGATATTTAAGAATAGTCCAAAATCAGAGATTATTGAAGACTTATTCATATTGAGTAAATCTTGAATGAGTATCTAGGCTTAATATATAATAAGTTCAATCTTACAAATGAAGTCAAAGCTAAAGTTAGCATCTATACATAATTAAATTAATTAGTATAAATACTTAATTAATTAATTTTACTAAAGTTTATTATATTTTGTTATTTAAGTAATTTTATTAATTATGTAATTATAATTGATTATAATTAATTATTTATTAAAATTTTTATTATAGCTTAATTTTATGTTAATTTATTAATTAAATTTTATTATAGTTAAAGTTTCTAATTAAATAATCAATTAATTGATTATATAATTGATTACCTAATTTCATCCCAACTCATTATATAATTGATTTATAATTAATTACATTATATTAAAGTTTAATTTAATTAAACTTTATATTAGTTCAATATTTATTAATTTCATTATAATTATATAATTTAATATTATTATATTAGTATTTTATTCTGACAAGGGTTTAGGGTTCTTTTTTAGTCTATCATATAGAGGTTTGCATATTATTCCTAAATCTTTGAAAAATTCATGAACATAATTTAGACAACCTAAAAAT
>CATIWF010135306.1:0-14971 GCA_949630135.1 Balakata baccata
GCCAATTAAGCCTAACATGAAAAAGATAACACTTTAGCTCCAATGAGGTCTGAAAGAGCTTCACATCCTCCTAGATGGTATAGATTTACTATTGAACATGATCAAGAGTTGTTCATATTTAGTAGTAATGATCAACCAGAAAATCCTATCACTTATGAGGCGGCAATGTTTGACATTGATACTCTTAAATGGCAAGAAGCAATGCAAGCTGAGATAGATTCCATGTACCAGAATCAAGTTTGGGAACTTGTAGACCCACCTGAAGGAATAGTTCCAATAGGTTGTAAATGGGTTTATAAGCGCAAACTAGAATCTGAAGGGAATGTTGATACTTATAAAGCTAGGCTTGTAGTAAAAGGGTATCACTAACGGGAAGGAATTGACTATGAAGTGACATTCTCAATCGCAACCATGCTTAAAAATATTTGAATACTCATAGTTATTGCAGCACACTATGATTATGAGATATGACAAATGAATGCCAAAACTGCTTTTCTCAATGGATTTCTTGAAGAAGAAATTTATATGGAACAACCGAAAGGATTTGATTCTAAAGATAGTTCTAAAGTGTGCAAGCTTAAGAGATCCATTTATGGTCTTAAGCTAGTTTCAAAGAGTTGGAACAAGTATTTTGATGAAGCTATAAAGAGTTATGACTTTATTCAAAATCCAAATGAGGCTTATGTATATAAGAAAGTTAGTGGGAGCAAGATTGCTTTCTTAGTCTTGTATGTTGATGATATTCTAATTATGGGTAATGATGTTGGTTTATTAACTGATATAAAGGTCTAGTTATCATCCACCTTCTCCATGAAAGACTTGGAAGAAGTAGCCTACATTCTTGGTATTAAGCTGTATAGAGATAGAGCTAAAAGAATGTTAGGACTATCCTAAGCCCTCTATTTGGAAAAGATCCTAAAAAGATTTAGGATGGAAAATTCCAAAAAAGGATTAATACCTGTGAGGCATGGAGTGCATCTTTTTAAGGAGATGAGTCCAAAAACTCCTGAAGAAAGAACACAAATAGATGGCATATTGTATGCTTCAGCTATAGGCAATCTAATGTATGCTATGTTGTGTACTAGACTAGACATAGCTTTTGCTGTTAGCATGACTAGCAGGTATCAATCTAATCCAGATGAAGGACATTGGACAACAGTCAAGGCAATCTTTAAGTACTTGAGAAGGACTAAAGATTTGTTCTTGATTTATGGAGGAGACGATTTGAGTATGGTTTGATACACAGATTCTGATTTTCAATCAGATAAGGATGAATTAAAGTCCACATTAGGGTATATGTTCACTCTAAATGGTGCAACAGTAGTATGGAAAAGTTCCAAGTAAAAGACAATTGTTAATTCTACAACAGAGGCCGAATACATAGCAGCATAAGAAGCCGCCAAAGAAGCCGTGTAGTTCAAAAACTTTCTAATGGATTTAGATATGGTTCCATTTATTCAGAGTCTCATTTCTTTGTATTGCGACAATAATGGGGCTATAACACAGTCTAGGGAACCAAGATCTCACAAGAACTTCAAACATGTGTTTTGGTGTTATCATTTAATTAGAGAAATAGTTGGGCGAAATGATATCTCGATGCAGAAAATTCCATCAGTTGACAATGCAGCTGATCCATTCATGAAGCCAATGACACAAGCACAATTACACCATCATCTTCAAAAGATAGTTCTTAGATATTGTAGTGAATGACACTAGTGCAAGTGAGAGTTTGTTATCAGTGATATGTATGTCCTAGTGCATTCACTTCTTTTTATGTATTAAATAATATACCACAATGGATACGTGTATATTTCACATTCATAATAAATAAATATTCAAGTTATTGATTATATTATGAATGCAGTAGTTAAATATATTATGAAATATGCAGCTCTTTGATTATCCATAAAAAATTTATTATCAAGTTATTGATAATAATGAGATAAATCTCTCTAGTAAAATATAATCTTAAAAATATTCATAACCGGAATAGGATAATAAATTTGGCATTTATTGAACCTCTAGGTTATCACATGGCTTATTTTGAGGAGAAATCTCATTTTACATGATATAATGATATCTAAATAAACTAGTGAGTTCTTAAAGAGTTAAGGATACCAAATAGTGATGCTTGTTAACAACTGCACAGATAGTGCTATATGTCAACAGTTATTATCTTGGTCATAATATATGAGTCTTTTATGACTCGAACTCCTTTGACTTAAGGTGTCAATACTGTCATTTCATGAGTGGCTATAGAGGTGCTCTTGCCTTATACTAGGCTAATCACGCTTAGTAATTTGTCTCGTCGTCACCACAGTTAGTCATGTAGTAAGACATGAGATTACCAATAGTAGGACTTGTTACCTTGTAGCACCAGGGCAAGATCCTAATGGAGTTGATATTTTGGTTCTGATAAAATAAATTTCTGGTCAGGAGAAATATGGCTTGTTTGATATAAGATCGATATTATTAATTAGATAAATAATAATAAGTCTTATTTTAATCAGAACGCAAATTATCATTTATTAGAATTTTGACTAATAGGGTTTGACATACTGTGACACTAATCAATATCAAAATCATAACGAAAGGACTTAATATTATGATTTAGAAGTCAAATTAATATTTGAAATTTTATCGGTACTTAAAAAGAGAATTTCGAAAGAATACTTAATGTATCCGTGTATACAAGGAATTTGGAAATATTGTCTGATATAACATTAAAAAATTAATATTATAATTTCATTCCGATAAAATTATTGACCTTATAAGTCACACACAAATTAAATTATTTGTCTAGTCCATATTTAAGATATGAGGAGTAATTTAATTGAGAATTAAATTAGAAATGATCATTTATGCTTTTTGAGTAAAAATTAATATTGATTAATTTTAACTATTTCTCCTATTTATAATTTTAATTAAAGTGTTAATTAAAATTATTTAATTAAGTTGTTAATTAAATTAATCATAGTGATATATTAAAGTAATTACCATAGTTAATAGAAGATAAGATTGATTTTATGATTAATAGTGGTAGCTAAAAAATTAGCTATGCAATTATTGCACTATCATTACATCATAATAAAAAAAATAAAAAATAAAAATGGAAGAAGAAGTCAAAATCAAATATAAAATAACTTCTTTTCTTCTTCAATTTATCCTTAATCTTCTTCTTCTGCTTCTTAATTTTTCCTCATAGCAAAAATTTAGTTTCTGTTTTCAAATTTTTTCTTTCTCTCATCTGATATGAGCATTGAAAGAAAATATTGAAAAAAAGTTTCTAAAGCGTTAATAGGTTATAAATTGACAAAAAGAAGATATTTTGTGATCATACATCTATGACTAGCAAAGAAGTTTCATCAACACGGCTAAAGCTTTTGGTCTTTTTGCTTGATTTACGCACTTAGTGAACTCGGTTCTAAAAGATTTGTTTAAATATTTTATTTTTTCATTTTGTTTTTTAAATCATGAGATGATTTTGGCAAATGGATATTATTCATAAATGTTACAAAATATGTTTTGTTAAAAGTTATGGATAAAAGAATAAAGTTAATATAAAAAATGTATTTTCATATCATGCAATATTTGATTGCCTGATTCAGTGAAATTAAAAATTTTTAAAATCTCTAATTATGACCGAAATCTAAATCTCCTCTCAATCCAAAAATATATTTTCCGCTTCCAATAACTTCCTCTTCCAAGCTTATAAAATTCCAACATTTCTTCTTCTAGTAGATGGACGTCACTTACTATTACTTCATAGTCGACCCAGCAATTATCATCTTATCCTCACTTCCCAAGCCGAGCAAATCCAACACAATTAGTTTCTTCATTGTACCTTACAAACATGCTACAATTAGTACAACTCAGTTCAGCATCTTCTTTGCCAGTTTTTAAAAAGTGGGATAAATAGAGCATTGAACAGCTGGGTATAATTGAACAATGGACAGCTTTTAGCAAACTAACTTGGAATAATCAAAGATATTGAATGCTCAGTTCTGATTTGAAACCACGCAAACTTAAGAAGTGGAACAAAATATCACTGATGGGCAAATAGTACCAAGAACTTGAATCAATCAATTGACTCAAGACAAATCAATGAAACTTGGGAATCAAAAAATGAGGAAGAAAAATATTAGCCTATCCATATAAAAATGCTTCAAAATCAGCAACCATTCTGATTATTTTTCACAAATACCTATCACTCAACTTCCATTATACTGTTCTGAAAATCACTATTGAAGAAAGGCCATGGAAACAAGAAAAGTTGTTGGAAATACGGAAAACAAAAAGGAATAGGGTTGCAGGGAGGGGGATGAATTTACAGACAACAATGAAATTCTACAGAGTAAGTGTTTTAGTTTCATTGTTGCTGGAAATAGCTGAGATTATTGCCGTAGTTTATGGGCCACCATTATACCTTGATTTATGTAATTGGGTTTCATTACTCCTTTAGGTCTTTCCTTCCTATGTAGCTAGCAGTGAATATATATAGGACACTTTTGCACAAATCATAATTATTATTTTTCTTCTCTCTCAACTAACATGGTATCAAAGCCTTGCATTTAAAATATTTTCTTTTTGTTATGCTCTCTTGATTATTTGACTTTTTTTTTTGTTGTTATTTGTCTGTGATTTGAATATGTGACTTCAATTAGTTAGTTTCTTGGGTTCTTTTTATTTTTTTTTTCTTTTCTCTCTATAAGGACTCTAATTATACTCTATGGTGACAACACACTAAAAGTTTTCTGATTGGGTTAAAGCTTTGGCACATCATTACTGGTGATATAATCAAACCAGTTCGAGATGTTGATAAAAATGATGTCAAGTATGTTGAGCGACTTGATGAATGGGATAGCAAAAATCACAAGATAATTACCTAGTTTTTTAATACCTCAACTTCATCTATTCATATTCAATTTGCTGATTTTGATACTGCAAAGGAAATTTGGGATTTCTTGTCTAGTTTGTACAAAACTATTGGTCTTATAAATTATTATCAGTTGCTCACTACTCTCAACAATCTTAAGTAAGACCCAAGACAATTTGTCCATGATTTTCTTATTGTCATTCAACCTATATGGAATCAGTTGGCTCAAGCTAATATCAGTAATGATCATCTTCATCTTATCCAACTTCTTACGGCCATTCTTCCTGAATATGAATCAGTTTGTGTTGCTCTATTACATTGTGATCTCTTTCCACTTTGGATGCTGCTGTTAAAGAAATTTTATCTTGGAAAAACTCATATGGGTTCAATCAGGTCTTTATCATCATATTTGGCACTCGTTATTACTCAGCCATGCTCCATATCTAGCTCAACATTTTGTAAGAATTGTCATAATACTAGCCATAATTTTGCTAATTGTCCTACTGTTGAGTATAGATATTGTTATGTACATGGACATATCTTGGAGAATTGTCCAACCCGACCATCTCGTCCTAAGGGAGCGCCACCTAAGTCTAAGTCTTCTCCTAAGCCTAGTTCTTCCACTATTGTTGTGGCCATTGCTCCCTCTAATCAATCTGTTTTTACTATCGGTGATTTAGAAGCTCTTTGCAAACATGTGATATCTTCCAACTCTCCATCCTCCACTGCCTTATCTATCACTTCAGGTGATTATTGGCTCCTTGACTCTGCTTATTGTAATCATATTACTTCTCAGCATTCTCTTTTATCTAATACAACTCCTCTTTTCTTCTCTCCATTAAAACTACTGATGGTAGTTGTATATCTATTGCCCGTAATAGCATTATTGCTACCTCTAATCTTAGTCTTCCATATACTTAATTTTCTTAGTTTGTCCTTAAACTCAATATCTATTAGTCAATTATGTGACCTTGGATTATTCTTTTCTCTCCTACTAGCTATCAGGTTCAAGACTTTCAGACATGTCAGATTCTTGGAATGGGATGCAAGGTGGGCAGATTATTTGAGCTCACATCTATTTAGATTTCTGTTCCTAAATAGATTGCTGCTTCAACCACCATTCCTTTCAATGGCACCTTCATCTTGGTCATGCATTAGCTAATAAACTTATATCTTTAATTTGAGACTTTTGATTATCGACATTATCAATTAGCAAAACAACCAACCTTATCTTTTAATACTAATAACTCTATTTGTGATTCCCCTTTTGGTTTAATTCATTAGACATTTGGGGTCTTGCTTCTACTCTTACTGTGAATGTCTATCGCTCTTTTGTTTTGTTTATTGATGATTATTATAGATTTACCTAGATATATTTTCTCAAACATAAATCTAAACTGGCTCAAATTTATATTGATTTTGCTAACATGATTATGACTCAATTTTCTTGTGCAATCAAAATTCATTATACTGACAATGTCCTTAGGATTCTCTTCTTCTCCAGTTTATCAAACAATAAGGATCCATGGTCTAAAGATCTTGTCCTTATACCTCCTAAAAAAATGGTCATGTAGAACACAAACATCGTTATATTTTAGATTCTGTTCATTCTCAACTTCTTTCTACACCCTATCCTAAAAAATTTTGGGGGAGATTGCTCTTACTTCTGTTTGTATCATCGATCATCTCCCTACTTATGTTCTTTAGAATCTATCTCCTTTCAAATGACTATATGGTAAGACATATGATTACTCAAATCTCAAAGTTTTTAGGAGTGCTTGCTTTGTTCTTCTCAATCCTCGTGAACATACCAAACTTGAATCTCGTGCTCATCTTTGTTGTTTTCTTACATATGGAATAAAGCACAAAGGCTATCGTTGTAGGGATCCTATTTCAATCGGTTATGCATCTCTTGACATGTCACTTTTTGGGAACAGACTATGTTCTCTACCTTGTCCAAATTTCATAGTTGCCTTTCTTTACTAACCTTTCTATAGAGTTATCCCATTTGTTTGATATAGATTCCTCTATTGAGCTTAATGAGTCTAATCTTGCTTCTCTAGAATCTGCTTCCTCTGAAGAACCTAAACATCATCTTTATCACTCTAATAGGGTAAGAGTAACTCCTTATCATCTTAAAGATTATCATTATTTTTCTGCCATTACTTTTTTACATGAACCTCATTTTTATTGTAAGGCTAGCATTGACCCTCTTTGGCAGCAAGCAATATTTGAAGAGCTTCAAGTTTTAGAGAAAACTCATACTTGGGACTTAATGGACCTTCCCTTAGGTAAAACTCTTATTGGGTGTAAATGGGTCTATAAGATCAAAACACACTCTGATGGTTCTATTGAGCATTATAAAGATCGTTTAGTTACTAAAGGGTTTACTCAAGATTATGGCACTGATTATGATGAAATATTTACGCTTATTGCTCGCTTAACCTCTATCTGAAGTTTTTTAGCCATTGTTACAGTTAAACATTAGCCTCTTCTCTAGATGGATGTTAAAAATGCTTTTCTTTATAGAGATCTAAACAAAAAAAGTTTATATGCATCCTCCATAGAAAGTTTGCCTTCTTAGGCAAGCTTTGTGTAGTCTTAAGCATTTGCCTTCTTAGGCAAGCTTTATGTGGTCTTAAGCAAGCTCCTCGAGCATGATTTGCAAAATTCAGTTCAACCATTGCAAGATTTGGTTTCATCTCAAGTTCTCATGATTTTGCTTTATTATTCGACATACTGATAAGGGTATTGTTCTTCTATTACTTTATATGGATGATATGATCATTATAAGTGATGAGTCCATGGCCATTTCTGAGTTGTAATAATATCTTAGTCAACATTATGAAATGAAAGATTTAGGGTCACGTAGTTACTTTCTTGGACTTAAGGTCTCTTATGGTTCTAATGGCTATTGTCTGTCTCAAGTCAAATATGCTTCTAATTTGCTTTCTAGATCTAGTAACATTGATTCAACTACTGCCTCTACACAATTGGATACCAATGTTAACTCCTTTTGATCGCACATCTCTTCCAGATCCCACTATATATCGATAACTTATTTGTAGTCTTGTTTACCTTACAGTGACTTGTCCTGATATTGCCTATGTTGTACATATTGTTAGCCAGTTTATAGCTACCCTTCGAACCACTCACTTTACTATTGTTCTTTGCATCGTACGATATGTCAAAGGCATTCTTCTTAATGGGCTTCATTTCTTTACTCATTCCTCATTATTCTTGTCTTGATACTTTGATGCTGATTGAGCTGCTGATCCTACAAATCATCAATCAATAACCAGTTACTGCTTCTTCCTAGGAGACTCACTTATTTCATAGCGAAGTAAGAAGCAAACAGTCATATCTCGATCTAGCACTGAGTCTGAATATCGAGCACTAGCTAATGCTACTTTAGAATTACTTTGGTTTTGTTGGTTACTTAAAGATATGGGTGTTACATATTCTTCTGCTACTACTCTATATTGTGACAATTATATTGCCATTCAAATTGCTCATAATGATGTTTTTCATGAACAAACCAAACACATTGAGAATGACTATCATTTTGTTTGTCAATATCTTCAATGTGGTACCTTACAACTTCTTCCTATTTATTATATGGATCAAACTGCAGACATCTTCACTAAAGCTCATCTTCCTGGTAAATTTACTCTTTTGCTTAGCAAACTCATGTGGGTCTTTACTATCCCACATTGAGTTTGAAAATGGGTGGGTTGTTAGTCTAAATAGCTGAGATTATTGCCTTGGTTCATGGACCAACATTATGCCTAGATTTATGTAATATGATTTCATTGCTCATTTAGTTCTTTCCTTCCTTTTTAGCTAGGTTGCACTGTATATATATATATATATATATATATATATATATATATATATATATATAGGTATTCTTTTTACAAATCATAATCATTCCTTTCCATCTCTCTCAACTAACAATGATGGAGTAGAAAAAAAAAATTAAGGGTCATCTCTCTCTAGTTGGTTTTGCACTAAAACCTAAAATGGATTTTAACAAAAAAATGTTGGTGGATTCATTGAATTAGGCCAATTGGGCTAACACAATGTTGAGCAGCCCTAGTTATAGAGCAAGCCAAAAATATACTCATTGTGGGAGGAGAGAAAGTTAGTCGTTCCAAATTTTTGAATCATTGAACTGGTTGTTATAGCCTATATATTAGGTTTTGGATCATATCCTGCAAGCCATCTTTCACTATACCATACTCTAAAGCACTAAGGTGTGCACTTTTAACAAAACCCCATTAATTTACTTATATAGAAGACAAAAAGCAATATAAGGAACTCATTCTAGTTCAAAGGATAAGAAAGAAAAAAAAGGTTCCATATGTTATAAGCTAATAATAAACAAACAAGTCCCACAAACTGAGTAATCTCAAGACTCGAATATATACTATTCACCACAGGTTATCATATTCAGCAACCATAAAAAATAAAAATAAGATCAAATCTAACACATTTAAGTTGTAGTTTAGTTCACACTTCATTAATCTGCAATATAACTAAGACATAGTTCAAAAGAATTTTATAAATACAACATCAAATTTAAAAAAAAAAAACAATTCTTTAGTGGAAAAATGCATACAACGTTAAAGCCTAAAGACAAACAAAAGAATTATCTCACCTAATTCCCTAAGCTTTTGCTTAACTTGCAAGAGTTGTTCAACTGCGGTGTTTATTGTCATGTACCTAGGTGGTTCATACTTCTTTTTTCCTCTGAAACAATTTTGGAACTAAACAATTATTGAATGAAAAAAATTTCCACCAATAGTTAAACAAATAGAACTACATAAAAGACAACATGAGGAATGTCACAAACTTGAATGCATACCTGGACGAAGATTCCCATGAAGATTCTTGCACTCTTATATTTGTAAGGGACTAGTAGAGAATTTCGAGTCGAATATCATATAAATTAAGAATAAATGGCAATCACACCTAATAAAACATCAAGATTGGAAAGAGTTTCTCTTTATTTTTACATAATATGAAAAATCAAGTATATGCAGCCTCAATAATAAAGATTGTCAGCAAGTAAGAACTATCTTAGAGCTAATCAATTATTACGTATATATGGACTACATTTGAGAATTTATAAGTCAGTGTAAGTAAATTAAGAAAATGTATGCCTTATGAAAAGGTGTTGATAACTATTTTTTGATAAAGAACATTTCATTACATCTAAGGCTAGAAGTTTGGCATTAACTCTTTACCAAATAAACAAAGTGACTTCCCAAGGTTTTAGTTGAATATTAATGCATCCGAAATTTCAAATTCACTATCCATGAATAGGCAAATCACTCAAAATTCCATAAATATATTCTTCTATAGGGAATGAATAGAATATCAAATCAAATTAGGGCATTCTATAATATCTTATATATCCTATATAAGTACCAAACGAAAGTTTGGTGCTATAGAGCTTAAGAGTATTATTCATTAATTAGAGAATCAACACATAATATGTAGCTGCAGTTACAAGATGTAAGAAAACATTGAGTTCCATCTTCCTCTACTAGAAAAACTGAAGTGCATCTATGAAAAATGGCCAGTTTTCCAATCTAATATAAGCAAAGTGTATGCAATCCTTATTCCTTTGTATCTTCTAATAAAAGCTATCAGTTATGTTGCCCAAACAATCACCAAGAAGGGGAGGATGAATTGGTGGGAAATTAAAAATTTGCACAACAAGATAATAAAAGAGAGAAGGGAGGATTGAGACACGAATTTTATAGAGGTTCAGGTATTAACTAACCCTACTCCTCTCCCAAACTTAGATTGGGTATTAACTAATCAAATCACTTAGATTACAATCTTTGGATTTTCAACTAGCTCACTCCCAACTAGGTGTTTTAGCAAGGCTAACACTCAACCCAAAATTTCCTTATGTTTTGTGGCTCACACAACAACCAATTCCTTATAATTTGGCTCACACTACCCAATTACAAGACAATCCAAGTGTTTTCATATCAACACTTGAACCCTTATACAAAAGTAATTAAATGAAAGGATTTGAGAAAATAAATTGCAATAGCTTTAGCACTTGTTAAGTTATTGGCTCTGATCAAATAGCCTTTTGGTAAGGTATTTATACTGCTTACCTACCAATTAGCCATTACAAATGGTGCCATAACTCTTTGTAACGTTCTCTTACAAGTGCATTAAATGTAGTCTGCAGAGAGGGGTGTTCCAATCGGGAACCGTGATGTCTCAGTCGGGAAATGCCCGATTGCAATATGTGGCAGCTTTTGATTGGCTGAAATCTCCAACGGCTAGTTTTTGTTCAAGTGTCTCGGTCAGGACTTGCCCGATGATGCCACTGCCAGGAACTTAGGTCTTCTAGGCTTTGAATACATCCCGGTCAGGACCTGAGTCAGTTTTGACTAAGTATGTTTTGACTTTCTGATGATGTGGCACATTATGGTGGTGTCTCCTCTTCAATGGTCATGTCTTTTTGAAAGTCCCGCTCGGACCACAACCTTTCCCGGTCGGGAAATTGAGTGTCCCGATCGGGACATCCTATGTCCCGGTTTGCTTTTGCTACTGGAACTTTTGGGTCATCACCCTACAGAGTTTTCCGGTCTGGATACTTAGTTTGCTTGGTCTGCTCTACAGTTCCGGTCAGGACATTGTTATCCCGGTCTGGAAACTAACAGTCCCGGTCGGGACATAGCCTTTCTCGGTCTGCTTTGGCTACTGGAACTTTGAGACACTTTAAAGCAATGCTTTCCCGATCTGGTCATGGCACTTCCCGGTCTGGACCTGTGTCCCGATCGGGAGTTCCTTGTCCTGGTCAGGAGTTACACGTCTCCATGAAATTCTTGATTTGTTCAATGAGGAAACCTTAACCAAATGTGCTGAAACTTTGAACACTATCAAAACAACACTCAACAAGAATGTTAGTAATAATTAATTTGATTGTCAAGATCAAAATAGAGAGCAATCACCATTTGGTTAACTATCTCCCCCTTTTTTATTTTGACAATCAAACTATGCAAAAATATCAAATTAAAGGTTCAATAATCGAATTAACATATAGAGTAACATGTATTCAAAGTTTCATATCATTTGAGGATTCAAAACATATTAATAAGCAAAAGTCAAATAAGTCAACTTTAAAAAATTTAAATTTTTGCTTAGATATGTTATTTTTCTCCCCCTTTGTCAATATCAAAAAGAATGAGATAAGACAAAGATAGTTTTATTAATGTCATAAAGAAAATACATAATTGTGGATAAAGAAAAATGTAAAACACAAATTCCTAACTAATCATCATCCTCCTCTTCATCTCCACCATCTTTTTCTTCTTCATCACCTTGCTCCCCCTCAAATGGTGGGGGTGGTTAAAAGCTATGGGTGCACACATTCATATTAAGTTGCCCTTGCATACTTTGAATGTCAAGGTGGAGATGTTGCATCATATCCTTCAATGTGGTGAAGGATTGCATTTGAAAGTCATAAAGACTTTGCAATGTGAGTTGTTGAGGTTGAGGAGATGGTGGCGGTGGAGTTGGAGTTGGCATCTCTTGTGCACTTGGGCCTTCTCCTCCTATTGAAAGTCTTGCCCTCTTCCTTATGGCTTCTTGAGTGGCCTTTTGGGCACCATGTTCCCCAAAGGTGTAGAAGAAGGAATCAATATCTTTGGAAGGTCGCCCAATTGCCTTGCAATTTAAGAGATATTAGATGTCCAAGAAGCTTTCATATTGAGAGCGGGAAGAAGAGAGAAGTGCACAATTTTCTTGCATCATAAGTTTGAGATGTCTTGCAAGAAAGGTAATTTGGGCATGGAGTGAAATGGTGCCCTTGGTGGTGGTGGCCATGGACTGGAATTTGTCTAAGAGAAGATGTGCCATGTCCGTAGGCCTATTGTGTACCATGGCATAGATGTAGAGAAGGTCCTCATGGGTGACTTTCTCATTGCTTTCACTCCTTGCGTTGATTGTGAAGGTGATGATGCGATGAAGGATCAAGTGAGAAAGAGTCTTGATATGCTTGACATTTGATCTTTTGTCAAGCCTTGTTTCAAGAGAAATTTCTTTCCACACATCAAGAGGAGAGAGATGCATGGCTTAAGTGTTGATGAGGCCTTCCTTTTGGAATCTAATGGCATCTATAAGTTGATGCTTGGTCATCTCTTGTGGTTGGCCAAAGAGACGAAATTGAAACCCATAACAGCCAAAAGGGTGTTTGACATTTTTGATGACTTGAAGTGTGGAGAGGAACTCAATGGTGAGTTCATCATGACCATCTTCAAAGGGCATGACAAATGTAGTCCACCCCATTTTGTCAAGAGTGCCCATAATTTCATCCTTGACACCCAATTTATCAAGATCTTCAACATTGAAGATCTATTGGAGATGAACTTCTTGGATTGGATGTTGGCATATATTTTCTTTTCTTCCTTGGAGAAGGCATTGAAAATGTCTTGAAAGGAGGACACTTGGGTGGAAGATGCCACCCCTTTGCCTTTGGAGGCTCTTGACTTGGAGGTGCCAACCTTTAGTGCCATTTGAGAGAAAGTGAGTATGAGAGAATGTGGAAATTTGGTTGAAAAGTTGGAAGAGAGAAGAGTATTGATGCAATTGTGAGGACAAGAAGGAGAATAGTGAGGTATTTATAGGAGTTGAAGGGGTATGTTATCGTTTGAGGGAATTAAATGGCAGTTATTTTGGATTGGTGGCAGTTACAAAAAGGTCGTCATCGGGTAAGTCCCGATCGGGACATAGGGTTTCCCGACCAGGAAACCTCTAACGGTTCGGAAAAAAATTTAATTTTGACCGAGTCCCAAGGGGGACAGAGAGATTCCCGAACTTGTCCTTTTGAAATGGTGCAATGGTAAAAAAAAAATTTAAATGTCCCGATCGGGAGATGAGAAATTCCAATGGTCAAATTTATAACCAAGAAGTCGCGAGCGGGAGAACTAATGTCCAAAGCGGGAAAAATGTTTCCCGAGCTGGAGATAGGGGATTTCTATGAATTCCTAGAGGAAAAGGCAATTTGTTATCCTGAAAATTTAGAATTCACATAAAGCATGTAAAGAACATACAAGAACAACAAATATATGTAAAAACAAGATTTAAAAGATGCTTAAATCAAGGTGCTCCCATCAAGCATACCAAGCTCTCTCTTTATAAAACAAAACCTTTCATCATTTAGAGGCTTGGTAAAAATATCAGTGAGTTGGTTTTTAGTGTTAATAAAATCTAATACAACATCACCGTTTTGAACGTAGTCCCTTAAGAAATGATATCTAATATCAATGTGCTTGCTTCTAAAGTGTTGAATGGGATTTTTAGAGAGGTTTATGGCACTTATGTTATCACACTTAATTGGAATGTGGTCAATGTCATGACTATAATCCTTTAGTTGTTGCTTCATCCAAAGGACTTGTGTGCAACAACAACCAGCAGCCACATATTCGGCTTCGGCGGTGGACAAGGCTACTGAAACTTGTTTCTTGCTATGCCAAGAAACCAAACACTCTCCAATAAAGTGACACATTCCAGACGTGCTTCTTCTATCCAACAGACTACTGGCATAGTCGGCATCTAAGAACCCGATAATATGAAATGAAGAATTTCTAGGATACCATAGCCCTAAGTGCATAGTGCCATGAAGATATTTTAAAATCCTTTTTACTACATGCAAGTGTGATTCTTTAGGACATGATTGTAATCTTGCACATAAGCATACACTATACATAATGTCGGGTCTAGAGGCGGTTAAATAAAGAAGTGAGCCGATCATACCTCTATAAAGCTTTTCATCAATTGCTTTACCTTTATCATCTTTGTCCAATTTTGTTGATGTACTCATTGGAGTCTTGGCATTCTTACATCCATTCATCCCAAATTTTTTGATTAATTCCTTTGTGTACTTGGATTGATTGATGAAGATGCCATCTTTACCTTTGCAGTCCAAGGAAAAATTTGAGCTCTCCCATCATGCTCATTTCAAATTCCCTAGTCATACACTTAGCAAATTCTTGGCAAAGAGTCTCATTAGTAGATCCAAAAATGATATCATCAATATAAATTTGAACAATGAGAGTGTCATGC
>CATIWF010135308.1:0-11701 GCA_949630135.1 Balakata baccata
TTTGTTATATGAATTGATAGTGATCTTAAATCGATTAATGAAGTCCTTGACACATAACAAAGCATGAAGCAAATCATGATGAGATCATGATATTAAGATTCTTATCATGTGTAATTATGTTAGCATCTGAATTATCCCTAGTCACAGGATTAATAAGACGGGACATTATTAATCTAGATCAACTATTACATGTTATATTCCTTGATTGGATCAAGTAATAAATCTCATAATCTATAAGCATGAGATGTTTAGAGTTAACATGTGGATTCTTGCTAAGAGTAGCCAAGTACATTGGATGACCTTCTATGAGACAATCATATGGATATTCTATTCAAATGTCATTGATAGTATCATCATAGCAATGGTGCAAGTATCCTTAGACTTGAGGTGGTCAATGATATCTTGGATATTGATTCTATACTTTGACTCTATTCCTTGTTACCTCATAAAGGTTGCTTATAGCTTGAGGTATTCGAAGGTAATTGGGTAGCCAACAAAGGATTCACCACTCCGAATAGAGGGAGTGTATACCCATGGCCACTTGTCGAGACATTACTTTGGAATCTCTAGCTAGAGTTGAAATGTCATAAAGATGGTCTTCACTGATATGTCTAATAGAGTAATAAGTCTCAAGGACAAGATCCAACATTGCTTGGGCTCGGTGTGACGTAATCAGCCTAGTGGGAGTTGACACATTTTTCATACTCTGAACCGCGTAGGGTATAGAATGATGAAAGGATAAATTGCATAGAAATTATCTATGGAAAGGTTCGTAGTCAAACCACTAACTTTCCGGTCAATTGGGGGTCATGATGTGTTGCTAGATATTGCTCATGATTTACTTAAATTATTTGATAATTTAAGTGGCCAACATAACCGGGAACCTAATAGGTCATATGCTTTGGAGATGTGAAGATTGAGTAAAATGGCATTAGATGGGATCTAAAAATATGAAAGAATTATTTCGTGTCAATCGCGTTAAGATAACGGGGAAAAATCGCTTGGGGAGATTGACAGGCCCACAGGTCTAAGCAGGCTGTTGCACGCGCTAGCGCACAGCAGCTCGCAATGGCCATTAAGCCATATAACTCCCATTTTCTCCTCTCTTAATTTTTACTCTATGAAACTGATATTCTTTTGGATCTAAAAGACCACAAAAGACAGAAAATAGACAAGAAAAAATTTTTGTAGAAGAAAAAATTTTGGAAAAATTAAAGAGTTAATTTTTCTCTTAACAGAACACATAACATTGCTAGCACTTTGAGGTGTGGTCAAGCCATCTCCCTAGTTTTTTCATTCTTTCTTCTTCACGTGGATATTGTTAGAGACAATCATAAATTGGATTGTTGTGGTTTGCTACATCCCAACAAGATGAGAAGTTAAAGAAAACCAAGAAATTATAAAGATATAATTTCTGAATTTTGCTTTATTAAATTAGTTTTAATTGGCACAAGTAGAATCCTTTGATTCGAGTTTTAAAAAATTTTATTTTTCGCTACGTAACATGTATTTGATACATGTTCAAAACACTTCACTATCCAGAGGCAGACCACGCATTGCTGGACATCAACCACGTGCCCTTGCGCACCACCTGTCTTGCCATATCATCGCCACATCAATACCATGTGGACCTACAAGAGTAGGCCACGTGTCCTGTCATTGCAATATGGCAGTGACACGTGTGCATGCCGTGTTAGTAGTGTGACAGCATAGCCAATCATATGGTGCTATGTGTCGGTGGCTGCCACATCATCACACCACATGGCATGACACGTTGGATGCCACCTCAGACACACTTTTCTATATGTGTCAGATAGTGGAGGGACACATGGATGGTAACTGTTGTGTAACCGTCTCAAGTGCCATCAATGGCGCATGCATGCCATTTGCCTTTTTTTCATATATAGAATAGCTAGGATGGAAGGATTCGAACCTCTGAATAGCAGGACCAAAACCTACTGCCTTATCACTTGGCTACGCCCCATTTATGCATTGCCTTATAAAGGCGTTTCATACCCTTTTTTTAATTTTTCCAATATTCTTCATGATTTCTGACCAATTCTTACCATTAAATTTACTATTTGACACCTCTACGATGGATTTTGAACATCAAACATAATGCACTGAGAGTAAAATAATCACAGAAATATTAATTTCCAGAATTAAGAACCCTAATTACAATCAAATTATTAGAAAATTCATAGAAAATTAACCACTCATCCAGAAAATCTACAAAAATACTTGTTGCAAAGCTTGTGACGAGAGCTTTCCAATCATACCATTTTTGTGCCATGAAATAAAGGATTAGAATCATGAAAAATTGAACAAATTTCGGGTTTCTAGCAATATTCATGCAAAATTGTTTAATTAACCAACTAATCTTCAATTCAAGAACAAAAACACAAATTTCTAGCTCTGATACCAATGTAGACAATTAAAGTCTGTGAAAACTTATTTGTTGAAACATGAATTTTATATAATCAATGCTTTGGTGATACCGATTACAAGAGTTTGGAAGAATTTCACAATACGAACACCTTGTGATCTTTTGAGAATAGAAGAAAAATACAGAGAAATTGCAGAATGCTAGAGAGGGTGAAAATACCTTCTATAACTTCCTTCTTCTTTTTTGTAGTTGGAAGAGTGAGTTAATTTTAAATAAACTACTCTTTTATATTTAGTATATGGCTAGGCCTTGGATTGGATCAAACCCATATGGACAATCCGAATCCATAAACCAACAGCTTCATCACAAGTTAGAGCATTCTTTCTTTTAATACTGGAATTAAAGTCATGAGATCAATCATGAGACAAATGATCTTGAACAAAGATTTTAGAATTAAAATTTATGCTCGTTGCCAACAATTATAACTGCATAACAATGAGTACATTTAAAATTCAATCTTCCTAGATGTTATCTCAAACTGTATTTTTATATAGAAGGATAGAGATGCACTATTAGTTTTTTAAAAATTTGTTTCAAACAAAGATAGATGCTTTTTAAAAATTTGTTTCTACCGGTTAAAATTAAAACCTCATGGGGAGTCATCAGTAATTCGCTCTTTTAGCTAACACCTAAAATGCCAAAGTGCGAAATGATTGGATGACACTAAACCAGGCATATACAGCGTTTGCTGTAAGATGAGCTGAGGTTACAGAGATAGTGATTCATCATTAGTTGTTTCCCAAAGTGATTCCGCAGTGCATTTGGAGACTTGCGGGTTCTTACCTGAAGATGTTCCAAACATTTCATAATACAAAACACAATATATGTTATTGTATTTAGTGCAACAAATATGCAAATGGAAACCATCACTCACCGATTAGATATGGAAAATAAAGGCAGTCAATATTGCATAACATTACAGGGAAATAGCATCCGATACAATATTTTCTGCAGCTTGGATACCTCACAAAATTCATAATAACAAAACCAAAACCACTGGCATGCCTACCTCTCTCAAAATACCTCAGATTTCTTTTTGCAAATTCAAAATCTGATCAGTTTTAACGGAAACCGTTCATAGGATCTCTCCCTGATGTCGCATCTGTCCATGCTTTTGCAATTGTTTGTTTCATTTCATCATCCCCTTCTTCGTAAATATTTTGTAAATCATATATTACACATAGAGTTATTAGCATCAATCATAAAATTTACTCAGCTATCTTTTTTTTTTTTTTTTTACATATTAAGAAAATTAGTTAGTTTAGTTAAATTAATGATTTTTACTTAATATTTTTCATTCTCTATTTATATTATCTTGAAAATAACCATTTCATTTTTTTGAATGCAAGACTCAAATTAATACTTATGAAAATGTCAACCAATTTCAAGAGTTAAAGTAAGAATTGAAAATTTTAAGAGTGCAAAAAATAATAATTAATTGCTAGTTTATTTATTAATACAAGTGGCAGTTACATAATAATAATAATAATAATAATAATAATAATAATAATATATTTGTAATTGAACAAAATAACTATACTTTAAAAAAGAAAAATAGCTTATAATTTCGAACGGTAAAAAATGAAAAGTGAACCTATCTTTTTCGAACAGATAGAGGATTAGTTTGCAAATGCTGAGAGTCATCAAGGCATATTGCATGCAAAATAAAATAGCTCATGTATGATGATGCAACTAGCAACACAGTAAAGATTATACCTTCATCAAGTCCATAATTCCGGCCATGGGATCTCTCTTTATCAAGATTTGGCTTCAGTTATCAAATAAGGGAAAAAAATGTTAGTATTATTAGCCAATAGCATCAATGAAAGCATATTCAAATCAAAACACAACTGACCACAGAAGTCGTTACCTTGTCCTTTTTTATGTGCAAATCCAACCAGTTCCCTTTTGAAGCTTTAAACAAGTGACGACAATCCTGTTTGGCTTTACTACTATTTTGCACTTATCTGGTACAATCTCCTTGTTCAATTTTGGTATGGAGCATCGATAGTTCTTTCCTTGAACATCATGGAATTTGACATCAAAGGACATTGGCTTGAATTCGGTCTCAATTTTTTCCTGCCCAGCACCCTCCAGAGTGACGTATATCTACAGAAGAAAGGTGAACAAACAAGATTAGAACCATCGAACAAACTCAGAACATCTGCTCAAGTTGATGCCTATCAAATAGCTTTCCATGATGAATATCTTTTTCCGTTCTTTTTTCTTTTTCAATTTTTCTTTTGGTGGGGGGTGAAAAAAATTTAGTACCTTCATTTTGTCATTGTCTTGATCCCAGCTGAAAGATTCAAGTGTAACATAATTCAGAGCAGGAGCAAATGGCACCTTAACTCCAGTTGCAATTGGAGTTGGAGTTGAAGCAAGTACAGAAACAGAATCCCTTGACAGCTATACAAGGTGATTAAAGAGCAAGTTAGTGGTTGTTAACAAAACAAATTGAAAGTGGGTTTTTTAAAAGACACTAGTCTATTACCTTGGCCAAATATCTGAAAATGACCAAGGTTGTTTGTGATTGAGTTTTGGAAAACACTTTCTGGAAAAAATTTTATATTTTTAAATTTTTTTTTAGTTTTAAAAATGGTAAAAATTAATAAATAAATATTTTTTCCAAAAAAAAATTAGAAAAAATACGTTTATAAAAAGTTAAGAAAATTAGTCAATTAAATCAAAAAAAATTCAAAACCTATTTTTAAAACACTCAACAGTAATCTCAAATATTCCCTAAGACAATCTCAAACATCCCCTAAGACAAAAACGAATTAAACTGGTAATTACTAGTTCTTCTCAATGAAGTAGCCCTTACTTTTCGTAATTTAATATAGGAGTGTAATTTCTCTCAAATACTGCTCCTCAAAGAATACTCTATAATTGATTAAACAATAGACTGAAAGACTAAGTTAAAGCTCGTGGTGCCTTCAACCAAAATTTCTTGTATCGTCTTGACATGTGTTAAGCCATTTAAGCTTGTTCGCAATATTTAACACAGAAACAAGTCAAACCTACCTTAAAACAATTTATAATAGCCATTAATTGATCAATATCTGGCAATCTAACACCAAAATTTTTCTGTTCAAAAGTGGCAAACCAAATTAACATAAATTGGAATGATTAACAGCTGGAAAATATAGAGAATTTAAGCTCTTTTTTCCTATTTAATCACAAAGAATTACATGTGTTTATATAGAATTTCTAACCCTAAAAACAAGGATCCAAAAAGGAAAAATATCAAAAATACAAAAGGAAATATATCAAAGATACAAAAGGAAATTATTCTTTATTCTAAGAATAATTTTCCGATTTTTAGCAATCAAATCAGATAACTTTTCTACACTCCCCCTCAAGTTGGTGCATAGATGTCAAGCATACCCAACTTGCTTATCAGATGTTAGAAGTTCGATCTTGCAAGCCCCATGGTCAAGATGTTGGTTGTTTGTTGAGTAGAAGGAATAAATGGCAAACAAATAGTTCAACTTTTAAGTTTTTTCTTTATAAAGAGTGTATCAATCTCAATGTGCTTCATCCTATCGTATTGGACTGGATTGTGGGCAATGCTTATTGCAGCTTTATTGTCACAGTTAGCTTTAAAGGAAGTTCTACCTTCTTCTCAAGTTTTTTGAGAACTCTATCTATCCACAATATCTCACATATCTCTTGAGCTATGACTCTAAACTCAACCTCTGCACTGCTTCGGGCAACAACACTTTATTTTTTGCTTCGTCAAGTAACTAAGTTCCTCCATACAAAGGTACAATACTCTGAATTAGACTTTTTATCAGTCACTAATCATGCCCAATCTACATCAGTAAATACTTCAATACTCCTATAAATAGTTTTTTTAAAGAACATACCTTTTTCCAAGAGTGGACTTCAAATATCTTAAAATCTGATAGACTGCTTCAAGATGTTCCTCATAAGGTGCATGCATGAATTGACTAATAACATTAACTGCAAATGCATTATCCGTTTGAGTATGAGATAAATAAATCAGTTTGTCAACTAATCTCTGGTATCTACCTTTATCAACAGGAGCATTTCCCTTTTCCCAAAGTTTCCCATTAGGATCCATGGGAGTCTTGACTGGTCTATAACCACTCATTCTAGTCTCCCTCAAAAGGACAAGAATATATTTGCATTGAGATACAACAATTCCTTTTCTTGAACAAGCGATTTCGATTCCAAGAAAATATCGTAGAGCTCCCAAATCTTTGATCTCAAATTTTAGTGCAAGGCTTTTCTTCAATCTCTCCATTTCAGCCACAATATCACCTGTGAGAATAATATTATCAACATAAACTATTAATATAACAACCTTTCCTTCTGAAGAGAACTTGAAAAATAATATATGGTCAGCTTATCCTTGAGAATATCCTTGTTTTTTGACAGATTATGTGAATTTTTCAAACCAAGTAACCATATAAGGACCTCTTCATCTTGCACACTTTTGAGCCAAATTTCATTTCAAAGCCTAATGGATTTCCCATGTAGACCTCCTCCTCCAAGTCTTCATTGAGAAAAGCATTCTTCACATCTAATTGCTGCAACAGCCAATCAAGGTTAGCAGTAATAGATAAAAGTATTCTTGGCGTATTCAATTTTGCAACGGGAGCAAAAGTCTCAGAATAATCTATGTCATATGTCTAGGTGAATCCCTTAGCCACAAATCGAGCCTTATATCTCTCCACTGAACCATCAGAATTATACTTCACAGTGAAGACCCATTTATAGCCTACAGTGGTCTTCCCTATAGGCAATGCCTTAACACTCCAAGTATTGTTTTTCTCAAGAGCTCTCATCTCTTCAAGGACAGCTTCCTTCCACTTTGGAATTCTTGGAGCCTCCTGTAAACTACTAGGAATTTCGACACTGGACAATTGAGATGTAAAAGCAATAAGAGATGGAGACAATTTCGAGTATGACACAAATTTGGACAATGGATATCTAGTACAAGATATAACCCTTTTTGAAGAGCTATAGGAATATCCAATGAAAACCTATTTTATTGATCTGGGTTCAACTTTTCCAAGTTTTCTATGTTCAGGAACAAAAGCTGTACAACCAATTATTTTCAAAGGTAGATCAACAAAAAGTCTAGCATTTGTAAATATTTTTGTGAATATTTTTGTGAAAACCTGAAAAGGAACTTGACAGTTTAAAACTTTGTAAGGCATTCTATTTACAAAGTATGTAGCAGTTAAAACCTCTCCCCACAAAGACTTGGGCACTTTAGTAGTAAAGAGCAATGCAAAAGCCACTTCTAAAATATGTCTATTTTTTTCCTTCTGCAACACCATTCTGTTGAGGTGTATCAATGCAAGAACTTTGATATATTATTCCTTTTTCAAGAAAGAAGTTTCCTAAGATCATGTTATAATACTCTTTTCCATTATTACTTTTGAAAATTTGTATATTGGTTTGAAACTGAGTCTGCACCATAGTATAAAAATTTTTGAAAACCTATTCCACTTTTGATTTTTCTTTCAACAAATATACCCAACAAAGTCAAGTATGATTATTTGTAAATGTGATGAACCATCTTTTGTTAAAGGTGTACTCATCTTATTAGGATCCCAAACATCATTATGAATAGTAATGAATGGTTTTGATGGTTTGTGAAGGAAAAGAAGCACAATGATGTTTTGCAAATTCATATATTTCACAATGAAACAAAGATGGATCTTTATGGCCAAATAACTTAGGTAAGAAATGTTTTAAATATTTAAAACTTGGATGACCTAATCGAAAATGCCACAACATAATATTATTATTGGAAACAAAAATAGATTCAAAGCAGGTACTTATTTGTTCGGATTGTTATCCTAATTCAGAACCATCATCAAAGAAATAGAGTCCTCCGCTCTGTATAGCATTGCTAATCATCCTTCCCGAGGTCAAATCCTGAAACATACAATGAGTTGGAAAAAACTTCGCAAGACAATTTTGATCACATACTAACTTACCAACAGATAATAGATTACAAGAAAGTTTTGGAACATGAAGAACATCATAAAGAGTAAGTGAAGGAGACACTACTATTGAACCTTTTCCTGTAATGGCTGAAAGAGAGCCACCTGCAATCTTAATTTTTTGATTACCTGCACAAGGACTATATGAAGGAAAAAGATTTGACGATCATGTCATATGGTCAGTTGCACCTGAATCAATGATCTAGGCATGATCAGAACTAACACTAATAAAAGCAGCTTGTAAGTGGTTACATTTTTGAGCTAAAGAACAAGGAGTTTTCTGAGACTCGAGGAGCTTGTACAATTGGTCTATTTGTTCCTTTGTAAAAGAAAATGAACTTGAAGAAGATTGTTGCTTTTGATCCAAGACACTAGCCTAAAATGCATGTCTTAGGAAGCACAAACATGGCAATCAAGGGAGGAAACTAAGTGTCTAATATAAGGATACGCGGACACATCTCGGATATGCTTTGGACATATATCGGATATGCCATATGGCATATCATTGACCAAAAACAAGGTCAAAGCTTCAGACATGGCTAGGACACGCAAGGAACACAGATCAGACATGGATGGAGGCTTTTTAGGTTTCTTTAATCAAACCCAGTGATGTCTTGTCTCGATTCTCCAACTCTTGAATCCTCTGAGTAAGTCTACATCTGACTCCAGAGGATATACCGTGGTCAGTGAGTTGGAAAGAAACCAAGTTGAGAAGAAGTAGAGAGCAGCTTTTCATTGGAGCTTAGGTCAGAGAGCGAGATTACAGGAGGGGTAGTAGGGAGAGAATTGCGACGAGCAGAAGAGAGGCGGTGGAAGAGACTACAACGATAGCAACAGATGATGTGAGATGGTGGTTGTTTGGCTGAGCTGAAGGCATTGGCAGCAGAAATGAGGTACTGGTGTAGATGTTCGGTAAATGTTGTTGATTGTGAGCTGCTCTCTTGCACTCAAAATACTCAAGCAAAGTACAATATCTTAGGGTTTTTTTTAATTGAAATTTTTATTTGTTTTTTTTTAGTACATTCTCTTTTTGTTTTTTCCGCTTCTACTTATACTCCATTTTTTTTCCCCAGTTTAGTTATACTCTAGTTTTTTTAGTTCAACTTATACTCTACCATATTCAACTTATACTCTAGCTTTTTTAATTTAGGGATTTTTAGTTTTCAACTTACTTATTATTGACTTTAGTGTGATTGATCTCTATTTTGATCTTGACAATCAAATTAAATATTACTAATGTCTTCATCTAGTGTTGTTTTGATAGTATACAAAGTTTCAAGTCAATTGGATTTGATTTGCTTAGTGAACAAATTGGCCAAATATTGAAGAACAGTTTCTCCCTCAGGAAAGGCAGTTTCCCTCTTAGGAAAAAAAGTTTCCCTCTCAGGAAATGGATGTTCCCCCTAGGGAAAAAAGTGTTCCCCTCGGGAAAAGGCTCCCCCTTGAGAAGTGCTCGATTCCAGCACTCCAAGCTTTAAGTCAAAAGTTCCAAAAAGTTATCCTGATTGGGAAACATAGTTTCCCGACTAGGAAACTCTTGTCTAGACTAGAAAATTTGACTTAGACTAGCCGTTGAAGAAAAAAACAATTTCAAGGCTGCCACGTGTAAGGCTCCAACTGATATATGAATTTCTAGATCGAAAAACTGTCTTTGTCAGATAACTTTTAGTCAATCATCTTTTGAACGTTAGAAATAATTTCAGCACCATATGTAACGGCTAATTGGAATGTAAATATTATAAATAGATCTCCAAAAGACCTTAAAACACAAGAGTTTAATTTTAAGTGTGCCATAACTCTTGCAATTTTATTTCTCATCTCTATTGTAAGAAAGGTTTAAGTGTTAACCTTAAACACTTGAGCATAGGTAGTAAGAGTGATCCTAGTGAGAAAAATTCTTGTTTGGGTTATGTGTGAGCCTGTTCAAAACACAAAGAATTGATTATTGTATGAGCCATTAAAATACAAGGAATTTGGGTTTAGTGTGAGCCTTAAGAAAAAATTTAGTTGTGGATGAGCTAGAAAAACTCTCTAGTTATGAGTTAGCTAGGAAACTCTCTTGTAATCTCAAATTGAGATAGTAGAACTCTCAATTACTATTGGGGAGAGGACTAGAGTTTGTTAACACCTGAACCTCTATAAATCCTTATGTGCAATCTTCTCTTGCTCCTTTACTTTCTATGTTTTATTTGCATATTGCTCAAATACTCAAAGAAATCAATTATGCTGAAAATTTCTATTTGTCACCAATTCAACCCCCCCCCCCCTTGGTGCACTATCTTTCCAATAATTGGTATTAAAGCCTTGGTCTCTCTGTTCAAGGCTTAAGTGCGAGAGAAAATATCAAGATGGTGAAGGGTGAAGTTTCCAATCATTTTCCTATTTTTGATGGTGCTAACTTTGCTCAATGGAAGTTTCAAATGGAGCTCTTTGTGGGTAGTGAGTCCATTGATTTATGAGACACTATCTACAAGGAGTGGAATGCACCAACCAAGGAAGTGGAATGTGTAAAGGAAGAAATTTCTCGAAATGATTAGTCCAATGCTCAAAAGAAGGCAAATGGAAGAAACAAAAGAGCAATGGCAATTCTCCTTGCCACCATTTCTCAAGAAGATAGTCCCAAAGTGTTGCATTGTAGAAGCGCTCATGGCATTTGGAAAACATTGGAGAATTACTATGAAGGAACCAAACAAGTGAAGTCCAAGAGAATCCAATTGCTCATGTCCGAATATGAGTTTTTCAAGATGAAATCCTTTGAGTCTATTACCGATATGACCAATTAACTCCTTGCTATCATCAACAACTTAAGAACGGTTGGGAAGCACCTTAAGTTTGAAGATATCAATAAAAAAATTTGAGAAGTCTTCCCATCAAGGAGTACGAGTCAAGAGTTACCGCTATTGAGGAAGCCAATAAAGATTTAAGTAAAATGTCCACCGATGTGCTCATTGGCAAGCTTCTCACACATGAGATAGCTTTGGCAAAAGATAAGGAGATAGAGCTTCAAAAGGAGAAGAAGCTTCAACTTTAAAGTATTATGAAGATCAAAGCTCTAGCCAAGAGGAAAGGAGTGAAAAAGATAGTGATGAAGAGATTGTCAATCTTATGAGAAGATTAAAGCTTAAGGAAAAGAAAAGGTATGGCAATAACTTCAATCAATCCTCTAAGTACTCAAGACACAAAAGGAGTTCCTACATGGAGAAAAGAAGGCATGAGCCATCAAGTGAAGGAGAAATTGCCACCTCTTGCTTCATGGCTCAACAAGAGGACT
>CATIWF010135324.1:0-17638 GCA_949630135.1 Balakata baccata
TCATCATGTTATTATTGCATGCTTTTATATATCATACATTTATCACATACAAATCAATAATATTGGTTAAGTCCAACCCATTAATCATGAAATCTAATTTCAATAGTTCGAACATATTCTTATAAAGTGAGCTTAAGGCAACTCAAAAACTCTAATTCTAGAAGAACTCTGGTTCTCCCCGCATTAATGGAAGGTGTAAGATATAATTGTTTATTTAGTGAGAAATTTTGTTAATTTGGTCTCATTATGTTATTATTGCATGTTTTTATATATCATACATTTATCATATACAAATCAATGATATTGGTTAAGTCCAACCCATTAATCATGAAATCTAATTTCAATGGTTCAAATATATTCTTATAAAGTGAGCTTAAGGCAACTCAAAAACTCTAATTCTAGAAAAACTCTGGTTCTCCCCGCATTAATGGAAGGTGTAAGATATAATTGTTTATTTAGTGATAAATTTTGTTAATTTAGTCTCATCATGTTATTATTGCATACTTTTATATATCATACATTTATCACATAGATATATAAAGATAGTTACATTAACTATATGATATGATTACAGACATACTAAAGTCTATCTCTTGAGCTAAGACCTAGGTATATGCATGAATTACAACCTAAAAATAGAAATCAAATTCTTACTTCTAAGTCTTCTTGTTTATAGCATTATCTCTTTTACTTCTGCTCCTTTGCATCTCCATTTATCCTAATCCTATATAATCTAATTACACATTTCAAATATAGAAAGCCTCAATTTGCATTTGAGGGGAGTAAGATAAGAAAAAAATATATGAGAAAGAAGAGATATGCAGTGACACGCAGACCTTATTTATGTATGTTCAAACACATTAAGCCTAAGTTTACAATCATCCTTCATGTCTTTCCATACACCCTTATTATGCATTCTCTAATGTATAAAATAAAAATAAAATAGGTACTGATAATTTTTTATTGCAAATTTGAAAATCGATTCAACACTTGAAACAAAATTGCTTACTTTTGTTGTTTTAGTCAATTAATTTTGTATGTCATTTTAATATGAAATTTAATAATTAATCAAATTAAATTAAATTTCATATTTCCACAATTAACTCAAAATTAATTCACCTTAAAATCAAATTATTATGAGGTCAAAAATTAAATAATTTAATTTTAACACACTTTCTAGTCTAGATATGTCATTTGCTTAATTCAAAATTAATTTCAAAAAATTCTCAAAATTTTTAGAACCTCAAATCATCATTCTAAGCATCAATCATCAAAACAAACAAACCAACACATAAGACACTCAAAATGAGCCATTTACAGTTTAGAATTAATTTGAAAATTTAAATTCGAGCAAATTAATTTTGGCATGCATCTAACATCAAAAAAACATATTTTAATTACATAAAAATTATTTCAAGGTGCTGAAAATGAAATATTTACATACAAAAAAATCAAACAAAACAGTCCTATCGGGTATCCTAAAACAAACCTATTTCAGTGTTTGTTTAAAAAATTAATTAAAATAATTTTTAATTAATTATTGGACACTTTCAGAGGTTTAAACACATTTTCATTATATCTAAATAATTTTTCCATAATCAAATTATGAGAAAATATGAACAGTCCCAACAATTAAGCAAAACAATATCACATATTCATCAATAATGTAATTTTTAGCAATTTTGTAATCAATTCAAAAGTAATTATTTGAATCATATTCATTCCATTTTTCAATCAATATAATCACCCTCAATCATCTCATGATCATATCATAAAAAGAAAAATATGTAAAACAAATTTTACAAATTAATTTCAATTTTACAATCCAAAATATTCAAAATCGTGCAATCTAATTGCATCTTAAACTAAAATTAATTTTAATAGGCACAAGGGGGTTCTAATACCAATGAAAGGTTTTGAACATGTATTTACATATTACACAGCGGAAATTAAAATTTTTCAAAATTCGAAATAAGAGAATCGACTTGTGCCAATTAAAACTAATTTAACAAATCAAAATTCAGAAATTATACCTTTATAATTTCTTCATTTGTTTGTCAACTTCTCACCTTGTTGGGTTGTAGCAAACCACAACAATCCAATCTCGGATTGTCTCTAACAATATCCACGTGAAGATGAGAGGATTAAACCACTAGGGAGATGACTTGAACACACCTCAAAATGCTAGCAATGATGTATATTCCTTTGAGAGAAAAAATTAAACTCTTTAATTTTTCTTGTTGTCTCCAAAATATTTTATTCTCCCAAAATTTTTTTTCTTGTCTATTTTATATCTTTTGGGGTTATTTAGATAAAAAAAAAAGATTGATAGAGCAAAAATCAAGAGAGAAGAAAATGAAGAGTTATATGGAATAATGACCATTTTGGCCAATTAAATGGCAAATGCATGCTGCTGCGTGCTAGCAGCCTGCCGGTTAGCGGGTCTGCATAGGCCAGTCACCCCCTCTTTATATCTCCTCAGCAATGAGCTTATTTTGAGTTTCAATTTCTATTCACATATTCTCTATTTTGAGCATATGAATACATTAATTCATAGTTTTCATGTCAATAAATATATATCTAGATATTTCTCCCACAACCGAATTGTGGGATTCACCCGAATTATTCTCTCAAAATAGCTTATAATTACAATTTTTTCAATAATTTTATCCATGATCACAATTTTATGACTTTCCCAATCTATTTTATGTCAATTTCACATGTTGTCATGCAATTGTAGTAAAGAATAATGAATAAAATAGTTAAATTCTTATAAAAAACCCTGTATATAAAATTTTTGAAAATTTATGTAAAAAATTTCATATATAGAAAAATCAAATAATATATCATACTGTCATATTTAAAATTCATACATTGCCAAATAAATAGCCATTATCTCAAATGATATGGGTTGGTGTTGATTCTTTTAAAAATTTATTCTTGTAGTAATTTGCTAAAGTTCAATGGGGTTATGAGTAATTTGTCGTTCAATTTTTCTGATTTTCCAGTTTCAGTTGAAACGACGAGTTATATTTCGAAACGACGGAACGGAACACAATTAAACCGGCGAGTGAGTGAAATTTTCGCAGGGAAGAAGTCTTGAGTGGTAGCTCTGGAGATGGTGAACAGCAGAGGGTATTCTCACATCAAAACCTCATCAGCAGCTCCATTTGTCTTAAGACAACCTTCTCCTTCTGCTATTACTCTTTACATTATCCTTCTCTTTGCTTTCTCACTTTTTATATTTGCTTTTACCACACGGCACGTATTGGAAAATGATCCTAAACCCTACTTCTCTCAAACTCATTCCGATACCCAGTCCCTGTCCCAATCTCATTCTCAATCTGTGCAGGTATGTTCATTTTGGGCTAATTTTTAGAAATTGTGTGGACTAAGTTTTCCGGATTTGCTCATCTGGATGGGTTTTTAGGGTAAGGGATTCATTGATATAAACAATATTTATTTTGTGCTATTTGATTATCCAGTCGAGATTCTTCCGTCGACCATCTATCTTTCTTTATATTAGTTTTGTTAGAATGTTCTGTTTCCATTACAGTGACTTGGTGTAGTTGAGTGCAATATTAACGAGAGAATTCTTTCGGTTTTTGATACTTCGAGGATTAAGCGTTTATTTGGTGGCATTTTGGTTAATTTATGGTGGGAGAACGGTGTATATGCATTGAATTCTGAAAATTGCTTGTTACTATCATTCTTAGATCTATGGGGTATTTCGTATAAACATAGATGAGGTTATCCCTTTTGGACCAGACTTTATGGGTGTTGAAATTTGAAAATTAATGTTTATGTCAAAATATATGGTACTGTTTAATGTTTGCATATTATGATATTGAGAAATTGTTAGCTTTGTTGCCTGTTGAACAACATTTCAAGCTTCTTATTTACTTTGCATTTAGTGGAGTGAAATAGAGTCTATGATTTTGCTTTTTTCTATAAGCTTTTTGCGGTATCCTTTTGAAAAATAACTTAGATGTTAATTATAAAATTGTGAAGGTTGTAAGGTTGATCAGCTTCTAATTTTGCAGATGCCCGATGAACAATTGTGGGATAATGCTCTCAACTACGATTTACACCCTTGTATCAAACCTACGGTTAAATATAAAGGTTAAAATGATATATATATATATGTATATATATATATATATATGCTCTTTCATAAGGGTCTGGCCACCAGTCTTTTAAGTACAGTACAGATTAATGAAATAGACTACACAGTGCCACATCTATTAATCTATTTGGTTTATTTGTAGTTTTAAGTTTTATTATGTGTTATTGAGCATATTAAGTTTTGAAGGGGCTGCTTCCTCTCTTGACTGGTTGATTTGAGTATATCAAAATGTGTATACAAAGGGTAGTCTTGTGTAGGCGTGTACACACATATGATATCAGTGCATATCAATACACACTCATACATATCTAATTCCACTTTGAAATATCAGCTGCCCATGGATGGGATCACTACATAACTGTGCGAAGCAATGGAGGGCTAAATCAAATGCGAACCGGTGTAAGTCATCAACAACCATTTACTTCACTGTTTTGTTTGCCTGTATCTTCTTTTGTGGTTTATGCTGTCACTACTTTGTGATATCAATGTCATAGATAATACCAGAGTACGTAGATTTTAATGCTGATCTAGTTGCAATATGTCATGTGCATCCTATTCCCCCATTGATAATTTTGATGAATTATTGTACAAGTGTTATACATGATGAATTGTTGTGATTTTGCTGTAGATTTCAGACATGGTGGCTATTGCACACATCATGAATGCAACATTAGTTATTCCCCAATTGGATAAGCGTTCATTCTGGCAAGACTCAAGGTGTTATTGAGCTTTCCTTTATCATATTATTGTTTCTGGATTATTTCAATGCTATGTGTAATTTATTTTTTTATGTAACTTTTCATATCAATAATCCTTAAGTTGCTTTATGGATCACCTGTACAGCACATTTTCAGATATATTTGATGAACACTATTTCATTACAAGCTTAAAAAATGATATAAGGATTGTCAAGGAGCTCCCCAAAGAATTGGAGTCTCTACCTCGGGCCAGGAAACATTTCACCTCTTGGTCTGGCATGGGTTACTATCAAGACATGGCACGGTTATGGAAGGACGTTCAGGTGCGGGAAGCAGTTTTGTTACAGTGTCTTATGAATTTTAAGTATCATACTGATCAATTTAATGTTTGGAATTTACCATGATTCCATGTCATAGTTTGGATTTTCTGTAGGTATTTCCCCTTGCTCTGTTCTCAGATTAGGCCTCATTTGTCTTTCTATCTTTATCTTTTGTTCGTGCATGAATTGCATATACAAGAAGTCTTTAATTAGTTCTTGAGGTCATTCTTATGCCTTTTTTATTTTTTAATTTTTTGCCATCTTGATCTGTAGATAATACACGTTGCAAAGTCAGATTCTCGTCTTGTGAACAATGATTTGCCTCTTGATGTCCAGAGGTTAAGATGCCGTGCTCTATATCATGCTCTTCGCTTCTCTCCCCCAATAGAAAGCCTAGGGAAGGTCTGGAATGCATATTCTTTTGTTGATATCCTGAGCATTAATTTTCCTAAAATAAACCGACTTTTGCAAATTGTTAAGTTTTTAAAATTCTAAAATTTATTATGAAATTAAGGCTGAAATTCTAAAATTTGTTTAGAATCTATTGAGCTGTGAATCTTGGTTTACACATTTTTTTTTTCATTATCAATGCATTTGAGATCTCCTATGGGGATTCCTGTTAAATTAGGTTCTGTGAATGCATGATGATGACACCACAGAAGATGGTGGAGCGACTGAGATCACGTGGGCAAAGATACATTGCTCTTCATCTAAGATATGAGAAGGACATGCTTTCTTTCACTGGTTGTGATTATGGTCTAACTGAGGCAGAATCTGTGGAACTGCAACTGATGAGGTGAGAATATATGAGGACCTCTCTCTTTTTTGTGCAGGTGTATGTGATGTGCATATCTGTGGTATGACTGTTACATTTTAATGGGGGGGAGGTTGAGGGCAAGCTTCTGCTGCACTTCTCTGTTGAAGAACAATCAAATCAAGGAAATGGGGGGAGGTTTCTTGTTAGGATTAGACCAGGGTATAAATGCCGGTTCTCACATTTATGATGAACTGTACTTGGCTGGAAATCAATGGAAAAAGTTATTTTGGCTGGAAATAATCGAATATGATGGTGGCACAGCTCAAGAAGAATACGAGCTGAGGGCAAGCTCTGTCTTCATGGGGAGAGTATTGTTATGGTTCTAATTCTTAAGATTAGGGGTTTGGTTTAGGCAGTATTTTATTTATGGTGGAATTCCTATATTTCCTAATTAATAATATTATTTAGTTTCCCAGTTAGAAAAGAATTCCTATTTTTAATAATTTTACTATTGGCATGTAACTTCTATTTAAGAGGCAGAATTATTATCTATAAAACTAAATAAGAATTTCCAGCAAAGTCTAAGATAGGCAGCTCTCTTTAACGAGTTCCAAGGCCGTGGCTTCCTTTAATTGGTTGCATCAAATCAGATGTCCTGTGCCATGATCTGGGGTTCATAACCATACTTGGTGCACTACTGTACTCTCAGTTACTTTCTCTGTTGACCCATCCTTGGTGCTTTTTTGTTTTACTCTTTAAAATTTTTCAATCGTTGATGCTTTATGAAATATTAAATTAATTTGTTGAATCTGATGTTAAAATGTTGGAGCTGAAACCTGCACTGTTTAAACTAAGAAGTTTAGAAAAAGACAGATCATGGTTTTTAGTATATTCTACAATGTAGACAAGATCAATATGTTAGATTTGTCTAGTTATTCATTCCCACTCTGTTCTTAAACTCAGCATTCTCTGGTATGTTTTGTTGATGAGGTAGTATAATTTTTTGGCCAACAGCTTATATTTATCTTGCTTAACTTTATTTATTTACAGGGAGAACACAAACCATTGGAAGGTTAAAAAGATAAACTCAACAGAACAGAGAGAGGAAGGGTTTTGTCCTTTGACTCCTAAAGAGGTGGGAATCTTTCTTCAAGCTCTTGGTTATTCTTCATCAACAGTAATTTACATAGCAGCTGGGGAAATTTATGGTGGAGAATCTCGCATTCGAGAGCTCACAGCTCTCTTCCCAAATATTGTTTTCAAGGTTGGTCAATGATTTTGCATAATAATTGCATTGGAAAATGGTGATTTTGAGACTGCCAAAAATGTTGATATAAACTGTTTCTTGTCAGGAAACATTGGCAACAGCAGAGGAGTTAAAGGCATTTGCTAAGCATGCCTCTCAGACTGCAGCGCTTGATTATATTATTTCTGTAGAGAGTGATGTATTCATCCCGTCACATTCGGGTAATATGGCCAGAGCTGTTGAGGGTCACAGGAGATTTTTAGGACATCGCAAAACAATCACCCCAGATAGGTATCTATCCAATCTAGTGCATATAATGTCTGTTTGGAGTAGCATAAATCTGAAGATAAGGCTCCCGAATATAATCCATGTTGATTATGTTAAATGAGTGGGAGGCAATCATCTGTGCAACTTTGAAATCGGATATGGAATTGTAATTGGCACCTTAGATTTCTGCAATTTGGCAGAAAAAGGTGATGTGGGAATATTTCTCCCTTAAATAGAAGCTAAGGATTAGGCTACTTGACTATATCAGTTGTTTCCTAGCTTGATACTGATGTATGGTTAAAAGCTTAGTTTTGAAATCATTTTCTGGCAATATTAGTCATACTCTAGTGAGTCTTCTGTACAGCTCATTCAATGTTGATGACAGCTGCTTAGTTTATTGGGAACTATTGCCTCATGATGCAGGTTGTGATAACCTTTCTTTCTTTAGAGTGTCAATTTCTTATCAATATTTGTTTAATCCTTTTCTACTGAAGTCAGTCGGTCTGACATTCTTCGAGCCCATTATTATGTTAAATTCATCTCAAACTCCAGTTGCTTTGCGTGATGCCTTGGAGATATTCGAGGGGTGGAGCGGTTTTCTTGATTGTTTCTCATACAACCACCATGCTGTATGAGACAAACATTTTATGTACATTATGTATCCTCTGATTTCAATTTGTTAATTTGTTGCAGAAAAGGACTTGTCAAACTATTTGATAAGCTAGAAAGTGGACAGTTAAATGAGGGATCCTCATTTTCATACATTGTACAGGAAATGCATAAGAACAGGTAATTTGGTTGGAGGTTTCTGAAGTTCTTTTGATAGTTTTCTTTCTGGAGTTCAATGTTGGTGCATTTCTTGTGGGATCTTTGCCCTTCGAGTCTTGGATGGCATCTTTTTGAGCTTTTAACTGTCCTTGTTCTTCATTCGCTTAAAAAAAAAAATCCTGTAATTTGAATAGTTTCTATACCAATACTTGCACCTGGCAGGACCTCTTGTTTTACACTGACTTGGGGAATTTGTTTGTGTGAGGTGGATTTTCTAACCAAAGAAAATGAGAAATTAAATTAGTTCATTTACCACCTATCTGATAGCTGAACAAACAATTTGAAGCAAATTTGGAGGTAGAAGACGGACTGACTGAGTTTCTATTAAAATTACAGGCAAGGAACTCCGAGGAAGAGAAAAGGTCCATTGCCAGGAATAAAAGGCCGAGCACGTTTCAGGACAGAGGAGTCTTTTTATGAAAATCCGTATCCTGAGTGTATCTGTAGATCAAAAGGAGCATTTTGAAATGTTCATTTACACTGGTTATCTTTCTGCATAATTTTTTAAGGTAACTGATGCTTTGTAAACTGTAGCATTTCAAAATAGCTTGAGCTCTTATGGGTTGCCCAAGCCAAAATTGGCTGAGCGTAATCAGTTCTGGTTCTTAGATTAGTTTAGCAGTTAGGACCATAATGGCTAGCAGAAGATGCTGCTTGCAATTGTTTGGTTCCTTGGGTTTCCTTTGCTGTAAAAGAAAGATAAAAAGAGGGGGAAAGGGAAGCTTTTATCTTGCATTGATCAAATATTAAGTTATCTATATTGCGAGAGGTTGTTTTTAGGAAAGGATGAGAACATTTGAGGATCATAAAGTTTGTAGTTGATTTACTAGTTGACACAGGTCATTCTTAACGAAATGCTTTCTCTTATATACTCTTCACCATGATGCTTTTCTCCAAAGGATATTTGAGAAGATTAATCTATAATTTTTTTAAAAAAAAATCTGTTAATTAAATAAAAAAAGTTATAAATATTTCTTTTTTGACATCAAATTAGCAATTTCAAATACCTTTTTTTAAGGTCCGTTAGACATTGCGATAGGAAGAAATGCCTTCCTTTTAGGAAAAAAAAAGTTATTTTAAAATTTTTTAAGTTTTAAAATGGCTTTTAGAGGGCAGTATAGTTTATAAAAAATTAAAAAAATTAAAAATTTGCTTTTTAGTTGTCCAATTACAATTCTATATGCCTCCTTTAAAAAAATTGAAATTCAATTAATACAAAAAAGTTTATGAGAACATAAAAAAAAAATAAGATGAAAAAAGCTAATAAATTATTGTGTTATTTATATAACGATCTTTGATTGGTTTAGTATGTATAAATTCGGTTTATATATAAAATTTTTCTGCAAGCTATACATGAAAATAAATTTTAGTTAGCAAATTCGAACAGATGAGAATTCTTCTTATTATGAAAATTAACAGTAAATCATATTTCTTGTAAAACGGCAGAACGTTTTAATCTACAGGAACGGCACCGTTTGATTTTATCATCGTCGTCCTAATCAGCAATCTTCTTCAAGGACCTGACTGCACAGACGGAGGCATAAACATAAATATCCCTTGAAACTGATTAGAAAGAGAGATTTTTGATTTCTTTTCCATCTCTTTCATGGTATAGAAAAAATGAAATCCCTCACTCTTAAGCCTCCTCTGTTTCCCATTCAGCTTCATAAGCCCGTCATTTTCCATTTCTCATGCACTCTCTCTCGTCTCACACCTCGCAAACATGCTCTTACAACTCCACTATTTAACTCCCAAATTGGTCTTACCCCCTTCATTAATCCTAAAACCCTTGCATTTACTGCTTTTGCTTCTTCCAGCTCCAACTCTGCTATGTTGTCCCCTATTTCAGATGAAGAAGACGCAGAGTCCGCTCAGTTATTTGAGGTTTTTTTCTTTGTTTCTTTTCTTTTTGCAGTTGATAATTTGCTGTCTCTTTGGAATCACGAGTTAGAAAGAGTTCTTTTTCTTTTTCTTTTTTTTTGTTTTGCAGGAATTAAAGGAGAAGGAGAGACAGAGAGTAAATGAGTTGGAAGAATTGGAGAGGAAGGCGGATGTGCAATTGGAGAGGCAACTTGTAATGGCTTCAAATTGGAGCAGAGCATTGTTGACTATGCGTGGGAAGTTGAAGGGAACCGAGTGGGATCCTGAGAACTCCCACAGGATTGATTTTAGTCAGTTTTGGAGCCTTCTTAATTCAAACAATGTTCAGTTTATGGAGTATTCGAATTATGGACAGACTGTATCAGGTATGCATTTGGTCCAAATTGTGTTGTTTTTTTACTTTTATGATATTCATATAACTTTGCAAAATTAGTTAAATAGCTTGATGCCCATTACTTAGCAATTCTATGGCTAAGCACATGCAGGTCTTAGTTTACGGAGACAAATTCATCACCCATTTATAAGCGACATAGAATCTATAGAATTAACATGATTAAGTACAATGTATTTGTTATCTGAAATTCACTGCATTTTTGTTTAAATGAATCCTTTTACTGAAAAGTTGTTGCTTGTTTGTTCAGTGATTCTGCCGTATTACAAGGATGGAAAACTAGAAGGAGCAGAGGGGAATTCTAAGAAAGAAATTATTTTTCGGCGCCATGTGGTTGACCGTATGCCAATTGATTGTTGGAATGATGTTTGGCAAAAGTTACATCAGCAAATAGTGAATGTGGATATTCTTAATGTGGATACAGTTCCTGCAGAAGTGTACTCTACTGTTGCAACTGCAGTCATTTGGTCCATGCGGCTTGCTCTAGCTGTTGCATTATATGTCTGGATTGATAATATGACGAGACCGATTTATGCAAAGTTAATACCTTGTGATTTGGGAAAGCCTAGCCCAACAATTAGGCAGCCGCTCAAGCGCCGTGCACTTGGTTCACTTGGCAAGAGTCGGTAAGCGGAAAGGCTAACTAGTTGATGTTCTTTCTTTTATTTATTATTGTTTGCACGAATTATTTCCTTAGCACAACTTGGCTTCAATCTCTATTTAAATGGGGTTGGCTAAGGGGATGCTTTTCTTCATTAGAGCTCTTGTTTTTGGGATTTTAATTCTTACTTAATTCACTTGTGGTTTTTGTTAATTTATAAGTGAAAATAGAAAACTTTTCTTTTACTTTCGTTATTATTATGTGGACTTAGAAGTGTGCTACTAGAGTTGGAACCCTTTTTTTTACATGATAAAATTATAAAATTAACAGATATTTATTCAAATTAAATTTAAGTAATTTGGCGGAAGCAATCTGCTAAAGAACAAGAATGTGCTTTCCTTTTCTCCTCATTTTAAAATGAAAATTTTTCTTTCGTCCTTTTTTTTTTTGCTGACTTAGAAGTGTGCTACTTGGGACCGTTTTACTTTTTAGTTTTTATTTTGACATGATACAATTTGGAAGTTAGCAGATATTAATCTAAGTTAAATTGGAGTTTTTTTGGAGGAAGCAAACTGCAACAGAACAGGAGTGTACTTTGCTTTTCTCCTCATTTTAAAATGAAAATTAGTATAGAGGAGAAAGCAATCTGCATTTTATTATCTAAATAAACTGGCTTATAAAAATTCATGTTACAGGAGCAACATCCAAAAAACCAAACATTTCAAATAATTTTTGTATTGAAATTAATACCATCTTTTCATTTTGATCAAGCATAAAAGATCCGCTTGCAGACTATACTTGACCATTGGTTGCATAATAAATTCTTATGCTCAATTGCTGGAAAAGAGAAATCAACCTCTTACATTTTGAATAATGGAGAAGAGGTCAAAAAGATAAAAAGGTGTTTAGAGGCGCAAGTTCTCATTGAACTTTGCCACACCATTCTCTACTTGGAATTTCATTGTTTTATCTATGGATCTCATATGTAGGCTATATGGTGTCTTGTCTTGTTTGGTTATTCCATTCCTTAATACTTGTTTGCTTCTAGGCAAAATCAACACATCTCTGACCTTACTTTCTTCTCTGCTATGACCAATTTAAACTTGATTCCACTTACCTCAAACATTTTATTTGTTTACCCTCATCTTTTTGGCCTTTGAGAATAAATATATTCAAGTTTACGGATTTGAAACTATGACAGGTTATTATTTTAATGGTTCAGTATTATATATGGTGCATGTTTAATGCTGTGTCAGAGTTGTGCAGCTAAATAATTAATTTTGCTATGAACATGATTGGAATAATTTTCAAGGACACTCTAATTTTTGGACTTTCTTTGCACTAGGGCAAAATTCATTTCAGCAGAAGAAACAACTGGTGTTACCTTCAATGATTTTGCTGGTCAGGAATATATAAAGAGGGAATTACAGGAGATCGTTCGCATTTTGAAAAATGAGGAAGAGTTCCAAGACAAGGGTATCTATTGCCCAAAAGGTGTACTTCTCCATGGGCCTCCCGGAACGGGTAAAACTCTTCTAGCAAAAGCTATTGCTGGTGAAGCAGGATTGCCTTTCTTTGCAGCAAATGGCACAGATTTTGTGGAGGTGAGGGATGGATTTTCTTGGGATGTTCATATTGTTGTGAAGAGAGAAGAGAAAATTAGAGAAGAAAGAATTATGTTGTTTTCCTTAGTTCTGATTGAATAATACACAATGATTTATCTACAATTCTAAGATAAAAGACAGGAAACTAAATAACTAAAAATATGAAAGATTATTTGGAAACTTCCTAAACTAATAATTTAAACTAAAGACAGATTAGTTTCCTATTTTACATTTAAGCTGGAGAACAGATATATTCCATTATCAAAAAGGATAGCACTATTAAGTCCTTTAGTTATACTATCAAACATTGTAGCCATGAAGGCGCCATAAGGCATCCAGACTAGGACGTCTTCCAGTTTCTCTTTGATAAAGTGCCTGTCAACTTCAATATGCTTTGTCTTGTCATGTTGAATAGGATTATGAGCAATGTTAATTGGTGATCTTTTGTCATGATAAAGTTTCGTAGGTCCCTTCCACATAATTTTCAATAATTGTTTAGGATGATCTTGTGCTACAAGAATTCACACAATCCTTGAGCCACTGGCCCAAACTCTGAATCTACACTTGACCTTGCCATCACATTTTGTTTTTTGCTTCTCCAAGTTACCAAATTCCCATCAAGGTAGCCATATCTGCTTTTCCCTTGGATAACCATCTCCACATATCTCGACCATGGCAGGTAACTTTTGCTATTTGAGCTTATGAGAGGTTATTTGAAGAGAAGAATTATCTGAATCAAGAGTGTGAACTGTGGCAGTTGTCATTGGATTCAGCTATATATATAGATATATATGCACACACACTCTCCATGATGTAAATTCATACAAGCTATACTCTTCATAGCCTTATAGTTGAGCTGCTTTATTTGGTTCTTACTCTTTATTGTGATACCTTGTTGCCCATCATTAGTTTTTTCTGCCTGTGATATTAAAATGCTTGCTTTTGGCATCAGATGGATATCTTTCTGTTCTGACTTCCACTTTATCGTTAAGTGTATATGAGTTATTTGGAAATCTCAGAACTAATAAAAACATTACTAACTTTAAAAGTTGACTTTCTAGATGTTTGTAGGAGTAGCGGCATCTCGTGTCAAGGATCTTTTTGCCAGTGCCAGATCATTTGCTCCTTCCATCATATTTATTGATGAAATTGATGCTATTGGCAGCAAGCGTGGAGGGCCAGATATTGGTGGGGTAAGATATAATGTCATTGCTTCATCTATAAAGTTCTGTTAAGGAATTAAATGAATATAAATGATATGCCAACTGTAAAAGCAATTGAATGGTAAAGGAAAAGGACCTTGGGACATCATTTGAAGTTCTAATAAAATTCAGTAGAAATAGGAGCCTTATAGAAAGGGTGCAAGATGGTGCAGTTTCTCTACAATATCCTTGGTCATTGCATACTGCAAAAATATTGTTGCAGCACGAATTAAACAAATTGTTTAACTAATACCTCCATGGAGTAGTCTCTTTAAATATCATGAAAATAGAACATGTATAATATGTTTTCTGAATTGGAAAATATTGTATTCCGAATTTTCATGTGGGATGTATGTAGAACATGTATTATGTTTTCTTCCTTTTTTTTTCTTCTTTTTTCTTTTTATTTTTTTCCTGTTCAGTAGATTGAAGAAAGTTGATTGGCATGTGTAGCAGTTGGGTCTATTACAACCTTGGCTTATCACTTATGTACTTATGTGCTAGCAACTCATCTATTGGATATTTAGTTTGTAGGTGATGTTCTTATATGATGATGGCAAGAGAAGCAATAAATTAAAAATGGAAAAATTAGAGAGGTTGTGAGAGAGGGATTGTGTATTCTTAGGAGCCTTAGATTTTGAATGCAAGTGATAGAAATTAGAATGGCCATGGAAACATATTTTTGCTTAAATTAGAGAATGTTGCAGTACTCACAATGCAGTTTGAACACCAATAGCAATGTAAATCGATAACTGGAGGAGTTACAAATATTTGTATCGGCAAGGGAGTGAAAAGCTACCTTATAAAGATATGAAATAGTGCCATATGAAAACTTAGATAGAGATAAATTGAGCTTGAGACCACATTCTAACGTTTAAACCTACTGAAAGAGGTAAAATCAGGTTAAGCTTTATGTAGCTGACCTGCTGTAATGAAGCTTGTTATGCATGAGAATTAATACAAACTAAATTTCCCTTCTCTCTCTCGTTTCTCTTCTAAACCTCTATCTTCTGCTCTCTTTCCTCTCCTTTCTCTCTATTTATGATCTTCAATTCTCCCTCTCTACTTAAAGTTCTACCTATTCAATTACAATCAACCCAGGTCATTACACCTAATTCGTGTCTGCTGGGTCAATGCTCAGGAACATCTTTCCAATGTAAAATTAGTTTTGTTGTTCCATCACTATTTTTTTTTTAAAGAACCCCATATTTTAAATCTTCATTGTTTGTTTTGTAAAAACAGAGATATGAGAATATATTTCTTGTGTGTATTGCTACAAGCTTTATATATTTATATACAAAGATGGAATGCTAATAAGGCAACTATACTAATTATGATATTTACAACCACTAATTAGGGGATTATCTAATTAGGATATTTGCTACCACTAATTAGGGGATTATCTAATTAAGATATTATATTCTGTAACACTCCCTCTCAAGCCGGAGTATAAATATTAATCATGCCCAGCTTGTTACAAAGATAATCAACTCGAGCCCCATTTAATGCTTTAGTGAAGAGATCTCCCAATTGTTCTCCTGTCTTCACATATCCTGTGGAGATCAAACCTTGTTGTAGTTTCTCCCGAACGAAGTGGCAGTCGATCTCAATATGTTTTGTTCGTTCGTGGAAAACATGAAGAGCTGACATATTCACATAATCTCACATACAGATTATGCCATGGCCCGATATTCTGATTCAGCACTTGAGCGTGATACAACATTTTGCTTTTTACTCTTCCATGAAACCAAATTTCCTCCAACAAAGACACAATAGCCTGATGTAGATCTTCTATCAATCTTTGAACCTGCCCAATCGGCATCTGAGAAGCACTCAATATAAGTGTGTCCATGATTCACATACAAAATACCACGTCCAGGGGCCCCTTTCAAGTAAAACAAAATTTGTTCTAAAGCTATCCAGTGATGAACTATTGGTGACGACATAAATTGACTCACAATACTAACAGAATATGCAATATCCGGATGAGTCACAGTGAGATAATTCAACTTCCCAATCAATCTTCTATACTTCTTAGGATCTTCAAATAGTTCACCATCCTTTGTAAGTTGCACATTAGGAACCATCGGAATACTTAATGGCTTTGCCCCCAATTTTTCTGTTTCAGATAACAAGTCAAGCACATATTTCCGCTAAGATAAGAAAATACCTTTCTTACTCCTTGTTACTTCAACACCAAAAAAATATTTTAGCATCCCTAAGTCTTTAGTGTGAAATTGAGTATGAAGAAAGGACTTTAGAGACGAGATTCCCACACTATCGCTTCCAGTAATAATAATGTCATCAACATACACAACTAGTAAAATAACCCCAGCTTCAGACTGTCTATAAAAGACTGAATGGTCAGACTTACATTTCCGCATCCCAAACTTCTCAACTACCTGACTAAACTTGTCAAACCAAGCTCGAGGACTCTGTGTTAAGCCATATAAAGATTTGTGAAGACGATAAACTTTTCCAGACTCCCCATGAGCAATAAACCCTGGAGGTTGCTCCAGATAAACTTCCTCATAGAGATCACCATGGAGAAAAGCATTCTTGATATCAAGCTGATACAAAGGCCAATTATGAGTAGCTGACATAGAAATAAACAATATGACAGATGTTACTTTAGCAACTAGAGAAAAAGTGTCAGAATAATCCACTCCATAGGTTTGAGCAAGGCCTTTAGCAACAAGACGGGCCTTTAAGCGAGCAACGAACCCATCATGATTCACCTTAACTGTGAACACCCATTTGCAACCAATAGCTTATTTCCCTGGACGTAAATCAACCAAGGTCCAAGTACCATTATCATCCAAAGCATTCATTTCCTCCAGCATTGCATTACGCCATCCAAAATGAGATAAGGCTTCATAAACAGTTTTAGGAATAGTGATAGAATCAAGAGATGCAATAAAGGAATAAGAAGGGGGTGACAAGTGATGATAAGAAACAAAAGTGGAAATAGGATAAGTACATTGACGCTTACCTTTGTGCAAAACAATAGGAAGATCATCACTTGAAACAGGATCTGATGACAGAGGAGTTGGTGCAGGACATGGATCAAGAGGGCGCTGTCTTCTAGAATAGACCTGACGAATTGGGGGCTTGACGGGAGCTGAGTCAAGAACTGGTTTTGAGGATGTGATAGTATAGACTAACAAATCATCATTCTCCCCCTGATGTGCTAAAGCAGAAGATGAGAATATGGTGTTTCTTCTAAAAAAGTGACATCATAGGATACAAGGTACTTATTAAGATTAGGACAATAACACCAATATCCTTTTTGCAAACAAGAATATCCAAGAAAGATACACTTTAATGATTTAAGGTCTAATTTAGTGACATGTAGATGAATATCGCGAACAAAACAAGTATTACCAAATATCCTAGGTTTGATAGGAAATATTGATTTAGTAGGAAAGAGAATACTGTAAGGAGTCTCACCATGAAGAACAGAGGAAGGCATATGATTAATCAGAAAATATGCTGTTGAAATTGTATCAGCCCAAAAAGTTTTAGGAACTTTCATTTGGAACAAAAGAGCTCTTGCTGTTTCAAGGAGATGTCTGTTCTTTTGCTCTGCTATTCCATTTTGTGATGGGGTATCAACACAAGATGTTTGGTGAAGGATGCCATTTTGAATCATATAATTTTGAAAAGAAGCTGACAAATATTCTTTTGCATTATCACTTCGCAATGTATGAACAGAAA
>CATIWF010135325.1:0-10320 GCA_949630135.1 Balakata baccata
TACCTCATAACGCTGAAAAACTGCAGTCAGAAACTCTTTTGCTATATGAGTCTCTGGCAAACCGCTCAATATGTGCTCTGGAATTGACCTTTTTATGGTCAAATAACACATACGGTTCATTTTGTACCATGTTGAATGCAGCTCTTTATCAACTACTGAAGTCTCAGCAGTCAGGTCAGCTGGCTTAGGAGTTGTCATGGCAATATCAATATCTGCAAACTCGATAGCTAATTCCACATCTCGCTTCCACGATTTATAATTAGAGCCAGTCAGTATTTCAATAGTCACTGTATTATTGTTAACTGAGAAGGTGACTGAAAAAATCAACAATGTAACACTTTAACACAAGACAATAATAATACTTAAAGCCATAAAAGAGTATTAATCCAAGAATTTCAGCGCATCATTATACAAACACCTTTGGGCAGAATATATAACATGCAATAGAAAATTCTTAATATAAGCACGATCTGGGAATTAACCAAATATTTGCAAATTTACCACCTTTTGGTGTATAAACCACTTGTACCAGCTCATTCCTAATCATATGTCTTATATTTCACATCTCCAAATTTAATTCATAATAAACACCTTTGGGTTGAATAATTATAAATTAAATCCGAGACATCCCTAAAACATATAAGACCGAATATTTCTTAAAATTTCAGCTAAAAAGCCACTTTGGAGACAACATTTCAACTGATTTTAAAAGAAATTCTTATATCGGGATACACCTTATTTATTGCCTTGAAATAACTTAATAACATAATTTTCATTCCTTATGGACGTGAGGCTAAATGTCCTGAAACATTATGTTTACAATAATTTAATCAATTACATTGTCAATTTTTAATTGAGAAAAAGTAATTTCTAAATATGACAATTTTATGCCCACACATAAATTAAATATTATGAGATAAAAATAATTTATTTCTTAAAATATCACAATTTTTCTCAAATATGGCTTTTAAATTAATTTAAAATTTTCTAAATTAATTCAGGTCAAAATCGGGAGAAAAAAAGCTTTCAAGAGTGAAAAATAACCATGTAGGGGTTTAATTGAAAAATTCAAAAACTTTAGGGGTAAAAACTGTAAAAAAATAAAAAATAGGAGTAGAAACGCAAAAATCGAAAAAGTGGGGCAAGTGGCGCGCATGCACGCGCCTGATGTGTGTAGTACATGCGTCAGCTTCTTCCCCAAACTTGATTTGATTTTCTGCAATTTTTCAATGAAATTTTTTTTTGCCAAAAAGCCATCAAATCTCATTTTCACTCCAAAATTCAATTAAACTCAAGTTTTTCTCCTTAATTCAATGAGAAAAATACGAAAATAACTCTAAAAACATGTGATTTAGCTCTGATACCAATTGACAGAAAATCAATTTAGCCAAAATCATTCCCAATATTTAAAATATGAAATTTAGAGCACAAAACAAGTTTTATCGAGATAGAGAACTTAGAAAAGAACATGATTTCTCTGATTCTATTGTGATATGAATGATCTAAATAAGCTGAATAAATTTGCACCAAAAACTTCTCTTGTTTTCTGACTTCGAATAAAGAAATTCTTGAACTTTTTTTTTTTATCTTTTATTCTTATCCAACTTTATATAGCAATGTGAGAGTCAATAATAAGAAAAATTTAGTTCACTTAATACAATAATCATAAATCGTCTATCACATTCATATTATTATATGAATTGGACACAACTTATACTTTCTCTGCATACTATAACATTTTTACGTCACAATTCAAAAATTACCAAAAATATTTTCTTAGCATGTCATATTTCTCAAAAATATGCTTTTATAAATGTTGTCATCCACAATATTTGTAGCTTTTCTATTAATATTATAATTTTTAATTGCATCATTCACTCTCAATCTTCTCATTCAAAAAAAAATTATATTATATGTGATTTACAATCGTAATTTTATTATTTCACCATATTTTATTTTCATATATCATATACTATATATACATAAAATACAAATACCATATATTTTGCATATTTTTTTTATACATTTAATAATTTAAGTTATATATATGTGTGTGTGAAATATATCTTTTGATAAAATTTAATACATAAAATACATTATATTTACATAAAATCTGAGTTAAAATATATGCATTACATATACATAAAATATATTATATATGATACAATATTATATATATATATATATATAATATAGATACCATATAATTTGCATATATTTTTTATATACATTTAATAATTTGAGTAATATATATATATATATGTTAAATATATCTTTTGAAAAAATTTAATAACTAATGATTTTGTTATTAAATTCTAAAAATTTGAAAAAAAATGAATTGGTTAGATATGGGGCAGAAGATTTATTAGCTAAAGTGTAATGAGAAACCGAAAAATTAGAGAAAGAATGAGAAATAAAACTATTAGAGTTATAAATACAATAAAACTCTTATTTATTACCAAGAGGTGTAAAAATGTTATAAATTTTGAAAAAAGAGTAAAAAAGTATAAAAACTAAAGAGGGAGTAAAAAAGATTTTTATGATAGAAAATAAGTGTATGGTGCACTTTCTACTATTATTATTTAACCCACATTAATTAACCATACTAAATTAATTAACGATATTTTATCTAAATAAATAATTGATTAGATTCTTAAAATTCTTTATTTTATAATAAATTTTTAATTCTCAATTAATGAGCCGCAACCATAATTAGATATAAAATATATCTAACATTTTCTTCACATATATAGTTGTTTTATTAATTTTTCTTGGCCGCCTCTTTTCTTAGTCAGTTTTAATCTCAAATTAGATAATTTCCTTTGTTTTTTTATCTTTATATCATAAAAAAAAAAAAATTCATTCATATTTATAACAAAAAACTGAAATTTAATCAAGGGTTGAAAAATATTTTCAATTAACATATATTTTGACAGGCATGTTGAACAATGAATAAAATAAGTATAGGACATATGCAAAGGATTCGGTGTTCTTCATAGCAGCCTCTCTGACTCGTAAGCAATTTTGATAATTGAAGTTAAAGAATTTTAATGCTTCCATCACATGAAAGCACATGTTATATATATATATATATATATATATATATATATATATATATATATATATATATATGTGTGTGTGTGCGCGCGCGCATCACTCAAATGAACAAATCATTCTTTTCCTTTTTTTTTGGGCAAACTTGAAAGAATAGGTTTCGTTTTAAATCAAAGAAACTAGATATGAGCCAATTGCTTGTAATGGAGTTGCCTGAAAAATAGGGCCAGTTGCAATATTGTAGACAATAATTCTATTAGCATTTTTTCAAATCTCTCGTGATCTATATTTTATATTATCAGAAATAATCAATAAATGCACCTCTGCAGTTACATTGGGAAATAGTATTATTTAGTTATGGAGCTTTTATCTGATAATTAATGAAGGTTTATCAAATGAGAAATACAAATAATTTAATGTATGTCAAACTAAAATTGGTACAAAAATAAATAATATTTTTCTAAAAATTAAATGCTAGAACTTTTTGAATTTTATGATGGCAAACACTACGATACGTCGGAATATCAGGATGTCAATAACAAATGAACGATTCAAATCATATACATATCATCCAACAATTCTGATTGCAAATTAATGAATGACTCAGATCATATACATACTCATCCAATGGTATATATACTTGCTTATTTTTACTATTATGTTAAAAATTAAAATGAATAATCAAGAGACTTATGGGATGGGTTATTTAGAACATTCCCAACAGTCTTCCTATTTTTCTCTTTACCTAAATTTAGGGAGTTTCATGTCTTCCAACAGCCTCTCTATTTTCCTTCTTATCTATTTCAATGAAGTCAGAAATGGATTTCACGTATAAGAACTAGGTATGGACCTTGGTTGACCCACTCGAAAGGATAAAACCGATAAGGTACAAATGGGTCTTTGTAACGCCCATAAAATAGGGCCTAGACGTAATGCAGAACATGATGGGTATTATGATAATATAAAGTAAGAATATAAAATGGATCATGTCTAGCATGTATGCATGTACTAGTGGACAGAGCCGTTTTCCGCTCGTGACATTAGTTGTCCCGGTTGGGACTCGCCTTTAGACTGTATGTTATAAATATGCATTTTGCATCATTTTCCGTACATGTTAGAACTCTAGCCGCCCTCTACACACCCTAAACACTCCAGAGACACCATCCTTCATTCTCCACTGACTCCCCTTGATTTCTCATCCATAAAAGCACTCTAAAAGATTATTTAACAAGATTAAACAAGAGTTTTTAGGAGTTTTCTCTAAGAACACAACCTAAACACTTTGGGCAGATTAGAGGCTGAGTTTCCTCTAATTGCCCATTTTTTTCGCTGATCAGTAAGTGTTCATATTCCTTAAGTTCTTATTCGTTTGAGTTCATGATTTATAATTTTGGGTTGGGGTTTTCTTTGGATTAGGATTTGGTTTTGATAACCCTATATTAGCATAATGTGTTTAGCCCCTTTGATGGGTTGTGACCTTTGTATACGTGTTATTTCTGTTAAGAAACATAACAGAGGTGGAAACGACCACCTAACTGAAGAGAACGTTGAACGAGAGAGTTTTTGACTTTATTGTTTGATGTTTGTATATATAATCATATTTATTCGTTTTCCGGCTGTATATTTACTAGTGTCTAGGTATATTTGATGTTTTGTATCTGTTGAATGCCATGATTATTGATTTGAATGGTCTGAACACGTTGGTATGAATTAATGATAAGGATTATTCATGATTTTCATGTTAAATTGATGAAATAAGAATTAAATGGATTATGGCATGTTCATAATGACAAAATGGTCTGTTGCAATAAGGTATGACATTCAAGAATTGGTGTGATGCATTTTGAATCAAGTGAATTGGAATTGACATATGAAAACTGAGTTTCACGTTGCTAATGTCGAGCCTTTTCCGATTGGAAAAAAGGAGTCCCGGTCGGAACCGTCACGTGCTGAGGTACATACATGCTTGTATAAAAGGATATGATGCTAGTTTTGATGATATTGAATATATATGTCTAATCTATTATGATATAATATGGGAAAAACATGAATATGTGATAATTCCATTGGGATATGTTAATGATGACATTATGTACTATGTGCTATGGTATGATATGAGATAAACGGGCATGCACATTATGATACTTGGATTATGATAATATGAATGATAATATGTTACAATGTTTATGTTGCCATGAGATATCATTTAAAAGACAAATATTAATTTTTTCTATATATATATTTTAAATTATATAAAATTAATTTTTTTTAGTTTATAAAAGATTTTTTAGAAAGGGACTAATAAGATTAATTTAAATCATGCCCAAGTAAAAGCTATAATACGTCATCTACCTGATAAAATAATAATAATAATAGAGGCTGAAAATTCAAACAGGTACCCGTTTGTCAACTAGTGTTACAATTTTGAGCCACCTCAGTCCCTCATGCATGCCTACGTGCTCTTCTCACAAACTTTCACGCTCTCATCTGATCTCTTATTCTCCTTGTATGAGCAACCCAAATAATGTAAAAGCATCATAAAACATTAGCGTATAAATCCAAGAAAAGCAGATTAAGAGGGACAGCGCACTGTCCGCATCTAAAGAGAGTTCTTTTCCGCCTTACTTATATAGAAGCAGATGTAATTGTCCGGCTTCTCTGGAGCTAATAACCGCTCAAAAACATTTTATATTAATTTGGAAACTTTGAAAGAAATCATGGCTAAAATCTTTTACTGATATTAAAATTTTATTTTGTATCAAATTATTACTAAAATTTTAAAATTAGTTTTAGATCATGGCATTAAATACTTTTCTGATTTATTCATGATGATGTATATATTATATTTACTGATTTAGATGCTGAATTTGCTGATATGACCGAATTTACTAATATAGATGCTGAAATTTTTTTAAATATTATGAACTGAAAAGGAATTTTAAAGTTTTTTTATACTAATTTTATATAAAATAAAATTTTAGTACTAATTTAATACACATAAAAATTTTAATACCAATAAAATATTTTACCCAGAAATCATCTTAACATAACAAATTAAATATTTTATTAAAGCATCCGGCTTAAATTAAAAAAAAAACTTTTTTTCTTTTAACTACAAGTCTCTTATTCAAATCCTAATTATAAAATACTTTAAAAAGCCACTTTTTTTAAATATATTTAATCGTCGTAAAATATAAAAGAAAAAAAAAAATTAATTAGTTCCAAATTAATACTTGAGAGAGTTGTATATACATCTGATAAGGTGTGCCATACTGCAAGCAATCCACCATGACTTCTTCACAGAGTTTCGAGGGTGTGAAAAGCAGAGAACACAAGGAGAAGGAGCTCTCTCTTTTAGAAGCTGTTGGCCGCCGTGTGCTTGCCAGATTTCTCGCATCCTTTATCTCTACCGGCCGTTTAACGTAACTTCATTTGATTGTTTAGCTAATAATATATGTATATTGCTAATGAGTTGGCCATCTTATCTGATAATATGCTCATGTGATTTTGCAGTTTACAGGAAGCAGAAGGCACCAGTCTTACTTTTCAGGGAACTAGTACTAAATGTGCTTTACAAATTGTTCTTAATATTCACAATCCACTGTTTTACTGGAAGGTATATATTTATTATCTTCTCTCTATCTTCCTTCTTGGGAAAAATTCTTATGTATCATGTTTGTTGAGTGCCGCTGGTAGTTGGTGTTTAATAAAATTGGTTGAGTTGTTGTTGTTAAAATATAAAATTATCAATAAGAACATTATTTGTATAATATAAAATATATTCTTTATGTTGTATGAATAAATAAATAAAATAAAATGATTATTTTTATACACTTATTCATTTTAATAATAAAATATAATAATTATAATAAAAAATTTCAGAAATTTATATTATATAATTTATAAATATAATTAATTAATTTAATACATTTTTAATATACTTTTATCTTATATAATTAAATAATGCAAGTTAAATGTATGTGGGTTAGTGATAATAAATATTAAAATAAATAATGATGTGAATTTTTAAAAATGATATATTTGCCTTTTTACTAAAAAAAAGCTACATCTTTTTCAAATAGCTGTTATTTGAAATATTTTACTAAACACCTATAAAGTAGCTGTTGGGTATCAAACAGCTGGTAGCTCCTCCAAAAAACTAAACTAAATACTAAAGAATTGTAGATTGTAGATTGTAAAAAAGAGAACCAAAGTTATTGATTAGGCAAAATCAAACCTCACAAAAGGATGTTATGCTAATAACATGTAAAAACATTTCTTTAAATAAAGAAGAAAACAACACAATATAAAAACATTTGATTTTTTTTTCTAACCATATCTTATAAGTGGGCCGGGGTTGGCAATTGTTTCGAAATTAGGATGGATGGGATATCATCAACAAAGCTCATCAAATTTTAATAGTTTAATAAGGATCAAAATTGCATTTTCGAGTCAAAATCATTTTGTTTGTTAATTTAATGAAGAAGATATGATGAGGAGTTGTAAGTGACATTTGAAAGGTTGATAATAGTTATTCTTTTTGTTCTACTAGACCTCGAGCCTAAGACTATTTAAAAGGGGTTAAACCCTTATACTACTAGAGCAGATAAATGCTTTGGGCTTTGATACTATATACCTATTGAAATTATTGAAATTGATGAGCTGATTCATTTTAAATAGGAGATTGAAAATTTGTTGGCTTAAAATTAGTAGGTAGGACATGATCCAAAATGCCATAATTTATATATTATTATCTTTTTTTTTCTCTTTTTTCCTACGTGGGATAATTCTCCAATACTTCCCTTAAATCCAACTAAATTTTTGCCAGTTATGACTTGTCATGATTATATTTATTGAGTTTTAGAGATCTTAAGTCTTCGTTTTGCTTTATTATGATTTAGACTCTTTGAATTTGTTTGAATTTCAAAGGCCTCATATCACCATTTTGCTTTACTTGAACTTGTATTTTCATGAATATTGAAGTTATTGTGCTCTAATACTATGTTGAAATTGTTGATATTGCTTTACTTGAACTTGTATTTTCATGAATATTGAAGTTATTAGGCTCTAATACTATGTTGAAATTGTTGATATTGATGCGCCGATCCATTTTAAATGGAAGGGTAATACTATGTTGAAATTGTTGATATTGGGTAAAGGCTTGTATATTTAAAATTGGTGAGTAGATTTTCATCCAAAAAAACATTTTAATTTGGCTTCCTTTACATTTATAAATTACTTGTAACTGTTGTTGGTTTCCGATATGAGATCAATTCTCCAACAATATTGTTTAAAATTTCTTGGAATTTTATTTTCAAAAAAAATTTTGGAATTTTATTTATTAACAAGTACTGGTGAAAAACTTTTCAGGTGATGACAAGGGCAGATATAGGTCTAGCAGATGCTTTATATTGATGGGGATTTTTCATTTGATGATTTAGATGAAGGTCTCTTTAATCTTGTCACGGTGAGAAAACTGCAGGGTCTGTTTGCTTAATGCAAGAACTATTTCATTAATTGCATTTTTAATTAATTTGAGACAATTTCTCTCTTGCCAATTTCATTTGCAGCTGTTGATTGCCACTGTGGTGATATCCAAACCTTGTCCATTAATATTAGTCGTTACCATGATAAGGAGATGCAAGATGGACAGCAGCTAGCCTAGGAGTGACATGGTAGTTGGTTCGAGAGTAGACCAGCCAGGGAGAAGTGTTTGGCTGCAGTGGAAGATTTATTTGGATTGAGGAGAGCTTTATATTTCGGTCAAAATTATAGATTTCAAAAATTTTTAATTTTACCGAAACATGCAATCAAATATTGCATGACATGAAAACACATTTTTCATGTTAACCTTGAGCATTTATCCATAACTTTTATCAAAACATATTTTGTTAACTTTTATGCATAAAATCCATTTTGCCAAGATTATCTCATGATTTAAAGAACAAAATGGAAAATAAAAAGATTAAGACAAACCTTTTATAACCGAGTTCACCAAGGTGCAAACCAAGTAAAAAGACCAAAAGTTTTAGTTGCGTTGATAAAACTCCTTTTTGCTAGTTCTAGATGTATGATTACAAATTTTCTCCTTCTGGTAAATTTCTAAACTACTAACACTTTAGAAGCTTTTCCTCAATATTTTCTTTCAATGCTCATACCATATGAGAGAGAAAAAATTTTTAAGAACAAAAACGATTTTTACTTGAGAGAAAATTGAAGACAAGAAGAAGAAGGATTAAGGAAGAAGAAGAAGGAGATTAGAGAAGATTAAGGAGCCGAAAGCCAAAGGGACAACTCAATTTTCAACCTCATTCAATGAGGTTTGTTGATGCAGACGAAAAAATTGATTTTCTAGAAATTTTTTTTTTAATTTTGATTTATGATATAATGATGGTGTAATTATTACATAGCTAATTTTCTACCTACCATCATTAATCATAAAATCAATCTTCTCTTCTATGATATGTGATAATTACTTTAATATACCACTATAATTAATTAAATTAATATAATTTTAATTAACACTTTAATTAAAATTATAAATTAGAGAAATAGTTAAAATTAATCAATATTAATTTTAACTCAAAAATATATGTGATTATTTTAAATTTAATTCTCAATTAAATTACTTCACATATCTTTATATGGACTAGACTAATAATGTATTTTGGGTGACTTATAAGGTCAATAATTTCATTTGAACGGAAATATAATATTAACTCCTTAATATTATATCATATACAATTTCTGAATTTCTCGTATACCCGGATATATTAAATATCCTTCCGGAATTCTCCTTTTAATTACCGATAAAATCACAAATATTATTTTGACATCTAAATCATAATATTAAGTCCTCTCGTTATGATCCCGATATTGATTAGGGTCACAGCATGTCAAACCCTATTAGTCAATATACTAATGAGTGATAATTTGCATTCTGATTAAAATAAGAGTTATCATTATTAATCTAATTAATAATTCAATCTTACATTGAATAAATAATATTTTTCCTGGCCAGTAATTTATTTTATCAGAACCAAAATATCAACTCCATTAGGATCTTACCCTGGTGCTACAAAATAACGAGTCATACTATTAGTAATCTCATGTCTCACTACATGACTAACTGTGGTGACTACAAGCCGGATTACCAAACACGGATAGCCCAATACAAGGCAAGAGCACCTCCACAGCTACCCATGAAAGAACAGTCTTGACACCTCAAGTCAAAGGACTTCGAGTCACAAAAGACTCATATATTAT